>JAODOY010021221.1:0-24799 GCA_025399855.1 Forbesichthys papilliferus
CTAATAGTCTTCTCTCTCTCTCTCTCTCTCTCTCTCTCTCTCTCTCTCTCTCTCTCTCTCTCTCTCTCACACTCTTTCTCTCTGTGTTAGGTAAAGGCCATGTCTGCTGTAGCGGTGGGGATAAGCTGTGGGATTTAGCTCGCAGCCCGGCACTGCTCCAAGCATCCACCCTCATGCCCTTTCATAGCCCCAATCCCAGTGTAACACCACCCTAACATCACCGCTGAATTGGAGCTTAATAACGTACCATTGGATTCAATCTATTTTCGCCAGTGTGCTGTGGTCGATGCTGTCAAGGGATGATTTAAGGAAGGGGTGAAAGAGAAATGGCATCTATATCTAACCCATGTAGTAAGCTAGAATTCATTCCCCTGGTTTCAATGACAATTTTCCCGTCACAGTAGGTCTATTACAATGGTTATCGGTTTCCTATGAAGTATGGTGACTGAAGAATAAAGTGAGCTGTTCAGTTAGGTTGTAAATTAAACAAGAAATCAAGTCTTTGTAGAGGCTCCATTTTGCATTTGGCTCCAATAGTGCATTGTTGTCTTGTATTTGGGACATTAGAAGATACAGCAGAGCCGGCCCAAGCCATAATGGGGCCCTAAGCAAAATTTAATTTGGGGGCCCCCCACCGCAAGTAATATTCACTCATACCAATGCTTGATCATTTGCACACCAGCTGTAAATCTATCACACCCATTATTAATATCAGGCTTCCCACTCTAAATCAAATCAAGAATTAATTTGTGCCTTTTCTCCATCAAATTAAAGGTATAATTTTTTTTTATGTAAAGGAAAACGCTACATCTAGGCATCAGGTGACAAAAAATAATGCAGTAAGGCTATCAGGCATTTTGTATTGCTTTCAAAATTCTCGTATAGATAAACTTTTTTTTATGTGTTATTATTATCCCTGCTGAGGTCAAAAATACAGACATGCACTACTCTACTATTCTGTCCTCTTCTGTGTCATTTGTTAGGGGAAGTAACCTTCCTCAAGCGCTTAAGTTCACAGATATTGCCTGACTTGACCAAAAACATTCCAAGATTCATTGACTTTCCAGAGCTAGGCACATGGAGTAAACAAAATGTTTTGTTGCAAATGTCAAAATAATTTCCATTAAGGAGGAAAGTGGCTAAACGAATAATCGCTTTAGTGCATTTCCATGGGCTGGGCTTATTGGTATTTTGGGTATAAGAAGTGTTAGTTATAGTTGGCCATTTTGCACGATGAAAACAATTATCTTCTAGTGCTAAAGACTTATTCAGCTCTTCTGATGATGAAAACTCCCCATTTGATGTAACATTTTAGCAAAGGTTCCTTTTAGGTTTGAGTTTTGCACTTTGCACACTAGATTTCCATCCTCACTGGGATACTCACATCTTGCCGGTGTTACTTGATATAGCGGCTAATATATCATACATTCACATCACAATATTAATTACTTTTTCATGTTATTTATTTAATTTCAACCAATAGAAACCACCGCATGAAGGCCAATAATTATACCAGTAAGCCATGTAATTTGAAAGGGTCAGCAGCCCCCTAAAGCTGGCATTGCACCAGTTGTTTGCTACATTCATAGGCTTATCAACTAAGTGATATAATTTCCACACAATTCAAGGAAATTTGACCAATCATCTTCTACCTTTTCACAGGCATGAAATAGTTTCTTGGCTGCCTGCTATCAGAGCAATAACGCACGTATCGCTAATTAGTCCTATATTCAGGACCTGCCTTTAATGTAAACAAAAACTATGGCGGTGGTCAGCTGTGAAGTCGACTATGAAGTGTTTTTTTTTCTTTCCTCATATCGTCGAAAATATTTGCATTCCAAGAAAGGGAATAAATGGAAAGAAGAAGAAGCCATCATCGTCAAATGAGAAGAAGGACTGTGTGCATGCACAAGGGACGGGGAAGGAGAGGGGTCACGAGCTTTGAACCTCACCTTTTCGGGATAGGCCGTGGGTCACGAAGGTTGAGAAATTCTGGTTGGAGAAAGGGTGACAGAAAAGACAAGAAAGGTAAGATGGGTGACCAAAATACAGTCACGCTCCCAATTAGGTCTTACCATTAGGGAGATAGAGATTGAGGTGAGTGAGCCACAGCGATGGAAAACCAGCGACGAGTCAGGAGAAAGACAAATTAGAGGGTGCTTAAGAGGGATAGACACAGACAAAGACGAAGAGGAGAGCCATCTTAGTATGCTACTAAACCTGGTGGGCTGTAACATTAGCGGTGAAGGAACGCTTTCAAGGAAACAATTACGGTTAAAGCAAACCACTGCAGTTTAAAGGTTATCTCCTTAGAATGATTGCGTTCCCATAGACCATGTCACTCTTAAGGCAGGACGGAAAAACACTAAATCTGTTCTGTGATTCTAACCTTGCAGACGGCAGGATGAAGTGAGAAATTTAAAAGAGGGAAATTCACAAAGGGCTATTAACCTTAATGATGGCCGATCGTGAATGTAAATCCCTGTCAGCACATTGAAGCTGAAAAACATGTTTTTTTGGTCACAGTGACCATGAATCAAATACAGAACATTTAATCTGTGGTTGTGATGGTCTAGCTTGTGTAAATTAACAAATAAAGTTTGAAAACTTTTCAACAATTCAAATTTTTACAGAATGGCTCACAAAATGTAATATTTAAATACAAAATAATAATCTCTTTTTATGTAAAACATAATGATCATAATGATAGTCTCGCACAGCCACCCTTTACATACGTAAAGTACCCGTCTACTTGACAAGCGAGGTATTTTGATTGACATGGATGATGACACAACTGCGTAATTTAACGACTAAGTTGGACATTAAACTTGAATGAAGTGAAATGAAGAATGTGTTGGAAAACCACTTTGGCTGTTTACATTAGAAGATACAACAATTCAGACATAGACTCTGGCTGTTTACAGATCTTGTAAATCTGTGAAATGTGTAGGATATGAATACTGCTTAAAATACATTTTAAATTTTAAATCAGCAAATAAAGCAGTGTATAGCGTCGCACTGGGATTTTTGGATACATACTGGTGATACAACAACGCTATACAGACAGTGGAAATCAACGTATTTATTCCAGAGAGTCCTGTGAAGCTTATAGGGATATATGTAGGCCTACCAGACGTATAGAACAGAGTTGCTCATGTGACGTCGTGCTAATGGACGGAAGAGGCTGAGACTAGGATCAGCTGCGATGGCATTTTAGAGCTACACATTTCATATACAGCAATCTCTTCCACAGACATCCGCCAGGTATCAGTGAGTGAAATGCTCTGTGCAATGATCTGATCTAGAAATGGAGGGATGGATGGATGGAGGGAGGTAGGGAGGGAGGGGCATACATTTATAGAGGGTATGATGGGTGGATAGATGGATGGATGGAAAGACATAACTGGACGTACAGACAGAGAGACAGAGATGGATGGATACGACGGAAGGAAGGATCTGAGTAAATGAAGGACTGTCTGGGGAGCGTGGCAGTCTGGGGTCTGTATGGCCGAAGGAAGGAGAGGAGGAGAGGAGAGGAGGAGAGGAGGGGAGAGGAGAGAGCAGATGGACAGATTCCTCCTTCCTCTGGCATCAAAAGAGGCAGAAGAGGATAACGGACAAGACGTTGTGTGTGTGTGTGTGCATGTGTGTGTGTGTGTGTGTGTGCGTGTGTGTGTGTGTGTGTTGTATGTCTACAGTCAATGTGTGTGTGTGTGTGTGTGTGTGTGTGTGTTGTATGTCTAGAGTCAATGTGTGTGTGTGTGTGTGTGTGCATGTGTGTGTGTGTGTGTGTACTGTATGTCTAGAATCAATGTGTGTGTGTGTGTGTGTGTTGTATATCTATCTAGAGTCAATGTGTGTGTGTGTATGTATGTGTATGCATCAATCAATCAATCAATCTTTATTTATATAGCACTTTTCATACAAATTCATGTAACTCAAAGTGCTTCACACTACGTCATTAAAAACAATACAAAATGAGTAAAAACAATACAATATATTAAAAAAAAGTAATACCACCACTCATGTTACACTCATCATCCCAACCCTCCAATCACAAACAAACATCGGGAGTACGGGATGCATATGTAGTGTCAATAAACTGTATATGTGTGTGTGTCTAGTGCCAATATGTGTGTGTGTGTATGTGTGTGTGCATATGTCTAGTGTCAATATACTGTGTGTGTGCGTGCGTGTGTGCATATGTTTAATGTCAACATATGTGTGTGCGCGCATGTGCATATGTCTAGTGTCAACATGTGTGTGTGTGTGCGTGCGTGCCTAGGTGACGCTGGGGGTCACAGGAAGCCGTCTCAGATAAATGTCACTCTGGGCGTGACGAGCATCACAGTCGACGCCGTGGCCTTTACGGCTGCCACTCTGATGTGACACGCACACATCCATGTCTCGTTTACTCATCGAACTACACACGCCCTTCAGCATGTGTGTGTGTACGCGTGTGCGTGTGAGAGATTGATGCGTTTACGCACATATGCACACACGCACGCTTAGGCATTCTGTCTGTAGAAAACAGAAATAAAACTGATGTGAAAACAACTGAAAATAGTTTATGGAGTTCTGCTCAGTGCCATCGAGGCAATGCATCACAACTGATGCATATTCTGAGAAATTATGTAAAATGTACTGTACATCCTATAATTGGAAATGAATTATTATTAATATACTGCTGTGGCATGTTGTACAGGATAAAATGTATAAGAAAGCCGGGCAGGCCCAGTAGACCTTGAGTGTTGGATTAAGATGGCAAGAGAAAAATAAATAAGTGACTTTGAAGGCAGTGATGGTCTGGCGAGTCTAAAAAGTCTCAAGACAAAAACTAGAGTGACTAAGTGACATTTGCATTAGACCCACAGGAAAGACATCAGTAAATAGGGACGGAAATTGCGGTGGTAAAGTGCACATTCAATGACATTAGTGCATTTGTGTGATAAGCAAGGACAAACAGATGAGCTACTCTTTCCCAGGTGAATGAGAATGTCAATGCAAGAGCGGTCCGTCGAGAAATACACAGATAGAGATGGCATTATAGTAGGGTTGCAGTGCATACAGCAAGCCCCTCATTATAAAGACAAATGCACATCTGAGAAGTCAGTGGTAAAAAGTAGAAGAACAACCATGGTCTAGAGATGTGGAACCACCAGATAAAATTAATTTAGATTATAGACGTGTTAGAAAATGCTTTTCACCACCATCACCCAAACACCAAATGAGAGAGTGTCTTTGGGAAGGACTCCAGCATAGAGTTTCTAGAATATATGCCAAGGTATAATATACTTGTGTAACATCATGTGGGCCTAATCACAATGTTAAATGTATCATTACATTGTTCCAAAAACATGTCTACATCCCTGGTTTCCTTTTAAACCAATGTAATTGCTGAATCCAAAGAAAGTATTTAAATGCGTTTCATTTCTGTTTATGAACCTGAAGGTGCAGCATAGACGTAAAATGTTCATCTAGTGCAACTTGATGTTTACATGTACAGTGTGTGTGTGTGTGTGTGTATGTTTACAGTGTGTGTGTGTGTTCAGATGCCATACCCTCCATCTCCTTGGTAACAGATTCCTCTTGCTTAGTGTCTGTCATTGGCGCGGTCCTATACTTTGAACAGGCCCCCCACTGGGAATGTAAAGGACTGACAGTCTCTCACTCAAGATTAGATACCCTGGCATATGGGTACACAATAACGTCTGGGCTACTGTGCTTTTCAAAACGCAACATACTGTGTGTCACATGGGTGTACTGCAAGTGTGCTTTGATGTTATACCGTATGTGTGTGTTTATTTGGGTGCGTATACACACAGTATAGTGTAATTTGGAACTGGATTTTGTGTGCTTTATTTACACGTCTTGGCGTGTGTGTGTGTGTGTGTGTGTTTGTTTGAGCAGACAACCTTCACAGCGTGGACATAATATTGATGTCATTGTCATTCTGCATTTGTTGGATATGCAATGTCTATACGCACCCACGCTTAATGCCGCAATGCAGGTTGTCTATATGATGTGATGGAACAACATGATTGTATGGTCAGTCTTGATACTGATCGCCCTGGAAGAGACATTTGTGTGTTACGACAGCAGAAATTGGCAGGTCAGTTCAAGGAAGGTGCAGTTGGCCTACAACAGGATTCAAAAAAACAAAAACAGAGGCAATGACATCTCTCTGCTTTCCAAAACACTGTGTTGTTGATCTAGTGTTTGATCTACTCCTTGAACCGCCACACGAATCGCCCCTCTCTCTCTCTCTCTCTCTCTCTCTCTCTCTCTCTCTCTCTCTCTCTCTCTCTCTCTCTCCTTTCTCTCTCACCCTCTCTCTCTCACTTACCGCTAGCTCGCTAGCCAGGCTGCGCGGGCTTACAGATGTGTCCTGCCCCTTTCATGACTGCCTGGCCAGCGCGGCTGAATGTTCACGAGGAGGTTCATTTGAAAAGCAGATACCACAGAGCGAAGCGGGTCTGCTTCTTGCATCCGTAGCCCCACGCGTCCGTCTTTGAAATGATAATAGGGCCGTGTGGAAAGGCAGATGCAGTGGGGTCGAGGAGAGACAGAGCGAGGGAAGGATGGAGGATTTGGGAGACGAGAGGAAAAGCAGGAAGGAAGGGAAGGATGTAGCAAAGCATTTCATGAACTAGTTTTGACCTGTGACAGATACAGTACATCAACAAACATGCATCTATTGCAAGGAAACAGGCTATTGCTAATAAATAAGATAATTAGCCTAAATGTGTGACAAAAATAAAATAAAAATAATAATAATAGTATAATATGATTGACAAGTTTGAACATTTTTCATTTTTTACAGTTTATTTATTTTATTTAGAGCGTATTTTCCATAAAATGAGCTGTCTAATTGGCTCTGGGTGAGAGATCCATTGATTCCTAATGAAAGCTGTAGCTGATGAAAGGAGTAGACATAAATAACCTTTTTCATTATGAGACAAAAACTTAAACACGGGCAGTGCAATAAACACGCCAGGCTGACAACACATTTGAATGAATATAGTACTTACATTTTGTAGATCCTGTCTCCATGGTCTTTAAACAGAATGGCACATAACACTGTGCTACAAGATTTGTGTGATTGTGATTACTATGTTTTATTTAATTAATTAAAATCAGGCTAACTGACATAATCAATGGCAAAGTTCCCAAAAGGTCTTTATTCAACAGGCTAGAGGAAGAGCTGTACGAAAATGCCTCTATCACTTTAATTTTTGAAAGACAATGTGACCTCTGATAAAATTAATTTCTAAATGCTAATTGTGCTCAGCTACAATGTGTATATTATATATATATATTGAAGTAATAGCTAATGTTATTTTAGTATTTTTTTTAAATGCACGCTTACACTGGTAAACATATGGCATATTGATTTATAATGTATTTGAAAGCTGGCATCATGGATGTCCAATAGATTTGTCTCCACATGCCAACTGTCATTTACAGTAAAGAAAAGAAGAAATATTCTTTAATAGAATACAATACTGAAGTCAGACAGGCAGATAACTGTCAAGGAGAGATTAGTCTTCTATTCCTTACCTGCTTGCAGCTGGCAACATATTCAAATGGTATGTACAGTATATTGAACTATTTCCCTTGGCTGGGTGGATGTGGATAGGCTGGCTCTGCCTGATTTTGCTCTCATCTTAATCTTTTCCTGCTGAGATTATAGTCTGGAAACCCTGTTCGCATTAACATTTTCACAGCCGCCCTGCTGGTGATCCAATCAGGGTGGGTTAGTGAGATGACGTAAAGTGTGTTCTGAAATTGTGGTAGAATTGGATGAAGTGATCAAAACCGTTATAGAAACAGCGATTGGTTTTAAATGTTGTCCAATAGTTTCCAAATGAACCAGTGGTCTATTAGCCTCGCGAGACCCACCTGATCTCGCCAGCTTCAGTTTAATTTCGCCATGAGAATCAGTCTGGAAAGCCTAGAAATCATTTTGAATGTGTTCGAGTAGCAACTGATCTTTCCAATCAGCGTTGCGTTTATAGCTATACGGGCGTGGTTAAGGTGTGCAGACAGCGAAAACTATCAGATGGTTCATCCAATCAACTGAAAAGTATTTTTGAAAGTACCTGCCCTTCACATACAGTTTCAATGTACGGCTCCCCAGATGGACTTGTGACAATGATTCCTCTGGCATGTCAGGTTAGGTTAGGCCTGGTTACACCAGACCTAAAACGTAACCACTGCATTGTCAAGATGGCAGCAACGGTGTCCACATTTATTTTTAAAAACCTTTGTCTCTCTGAGCAAAGCTGTTTTCATCTCTTGGTAGGCTACTGAAAACGAGTGCTATTTACATTAGGTACATGTCAAAGCTACAAAGAGAGTGAGAAGAACAGGCCACCAGGTTCATATGCAACCATAAATTCCCCATTATCACTCTGCTTTAAGGATACAAATGTCAACTACGTCATGTGTTGAAATATAGGACACATTCATTCAACAAATCAGCAATTTCTTTTAAAAGTAAAATGTTTCGTCACTGAGCATAAAAGTTAACCAGACTAAGTACGGTGTGTGTGTGTGTGTGTGTTTAGAGGGTGTTTAATAATTGTATTTATGCAAAAAGCTTCCATACATTACCGTTCTCCCACACACTTCCCTACTTGAGATGCTGAAGTACGTCAGTGGTGGCCCTGGTTGCTCGCATGAATATTTAACCATCTCCTCATTTGCCAAGCCTCAGCGCTCTGAATAAGATAACTTTTTGCCCCATTCTTGTGTGTCAGCCTCTGAAATGTGTCTTGTGTGCAGCAGCGTTAATTATACTGCATTAACCGCCATATCATGAGGAAAACCAGCTGAACGCAAGGGTTCACTAAGCCAATTGGGCCTGTAGTTTTATTGCTGATTCCCAGGCCGTCTTGTGTGTGTGTGTGTGCGCGTGTGTGTGTGTGTGTGTGTGTGTGTGTGTGTGTGTGTGCACGCGTGCGTGCGTGTGTGTGCACCTGGTCTATCGTATAGAGGGAATGGACACAGATGGACAGATGAAATGGCCTACATTTCCACATGTATCACACTATTGCCATCATATGGTACCCAATTTAGGAGGCACATTGTAGATTTCAGCGTTGACGTTTATGTAAGTGAGCTTTATCCTGTACGTGTGTGCTTGAGTTTCCACCGAAAGGGTTCAGGCACACAGTGTATTATTGTCTGTCTCCTCTAAACGCTCCGCTGCCTCTCTCTGAACTCTCTGATGTGTACAAACACCTCTAAACCAAAACAGGTAATCTGTAGTTTGTTCTGCCTCAGCCTCCTGAGTGTGGCCTAATCTAATCTATTGTACACCAAATTGTGGTGTAATCCCCCTCCTGGTAAAATGATCTTTCATATACCGCTGTGTAATCTTCAAGAGGGGTACAACCAGGGTACTTATCAGCTCTGTCAACCCTACACCCCCCCCCCCCTTTATAGAAATACACAATCTCACATACATTGTCCCAGTAACTAAACCACGCTCTTGAGTCAAAGAAAATAGGGCGAGAAACGTCCAAGATTACGCAACTGAAAGTAGATATTACTGACAAAGGGGAAGAAGGTGGGGTCAGGTGGCAGTATCAGTATGCAGGAATGGAGTATATTCTTGTTTTGATTCATGTCAATATTACTTGGTGTACTTTAACATCTAATACTGTATATACAGTAGGCCACATGTTCGGATAGATTCTTTAAACAACAGGATAAAAATAATGTATTACGGTGTTCAAATTTGAAACATCATTAAGTACAACATTATTTACTTAAGAAGAAAGACGAAAAATAATAATGTCATGCCAATATCAAGATTGTCTTAGAATATAGTTTGGTCAAAGCATGCGTGGGTGTTCTTACTGCAATGTGTAAACATATAGATTAAGCCTTTTGTTACATTATCTAGACAAAAACAGATCTGAGCACTGTTCATAAAGGCCTTTAGGACTCCAGAGAGGAGTTAAGGACTGCTGAAGCCAGCAGTCCTTAACTCCTCTGGACCAATGTTTTCCACAATTCCAGGGAAGGATCTCCTGGAATCCAGAACAGATGGGTATTCTGAGGATGGGCTCTGCTGACGAGCATTTCTCTGACTGGATGGACGCCTCACCTATAAAATATAAATAGCTCCTCTGCTGCCCCAAAACTGCAATTTAATTCTCTCTCTCTCTCTCTCTCTCTCTGTCTCAATTTGTAATCTTTCAGGAGGTTCACATTACAGCAGTGCACAGAGCCGACTGTTTTAAAGGCGGCATTATGAGATTTCATTCACGACCGTTGCCTATTAGTGTAAAGGACTTGCACGGTTGCAAATGCGCTGTCGAGAACATTTGGGCAGATGTTAATTTTGGTTTTCTGCCGTTTATGATGATTATTCTCTGCTGGGAGACAGACAAAACAGTCGGAAGGATGTCAGTTAATGTTTTCACCTCCTTATTAAGCACTGAAATGGTTCTAAAGTGCTGATTTACAATAAAAAGGAGGTGAACACATTAATTAGGATGCAGGCGGGGGGAAACTTTTGGAGGGTGTCATTGTAGGTACTCAATCACATGGTTGTTGAGAGATTGAGAGATATACACCAATCTGTGTGTGAAGCGTAAGAAAGAAATTACTGAAATATAGTTTCAGTATCTGGTATGTTCTGCACATGTTGCTTTTCGTAAAAATGTATTTAGGAAATTCAACTAAGCAATTCTAAGAAACTGAAAGTGTGAATTCCTCTGTTATTATTATTATTATTATTATTATTATTATTATGTATTCACCTTTGCTTGAAGTAGAGGGGTGTGGGGTTACCATGCCGCGTCCGTCCATCTGTCTGTCTATCTTGCAGAGGGGAGATGGAGGGAGGGGGTTCCATTGCTGACAGATAAGAGGTAAGGTCTTTTATACCATTCATCACCTGTCATTCCACCACACCTCCCCTTCACTCTCTCTCTCTCTCCCTCCCTGACTGCCTCCATCTCCATCTCTCTCTCTCTCCCTCTATCTCCATCCATCTCTGCTTCCATGCTGACTTATATGCTTCTTCTATTATGTTGTGGTGGGTTTCAAAAGGTATTTTGCCTATTATTCTCCCCCCCATTCATTCCCCAATGCCCCACATCCCGCTCTACAGTAGGACTCCTCTTCATCCATAGGGGCTTTTGGACCTAGCTATTGTCCACCCAGTCCAGTGACACTGATGGAGTCCTGTGGGTTAGCTGAGAGATGAAGAGGGCATGGAGATACATAACAGTGAGTGTCCACAATCTGATGGCATGTCTGTATACTGATGGCTGTTGCTACGGAAATGCTGCTCTGTCTATGGGGAGACAAAACCCACTGACTGATGTCACACACTCATACATTTTCTAAGGGGTGTTTTGATGCCAGGAGAATGTCACCATTAAGGTTAATGTGTTGGAGCCAATTTGTACAGCTCTGTGTTAACTATGGCCAAACCCTCAACAAAAACAATAAACAATAAAAAAATTTAAAAAAAAAGACAAATCCGTCCCGTCCCGTCCCCCCCCTTCCTCTTCTCTGGTTCCTGAAGCTGTGTGCATATTCACGTGACAGAGGTTACAATTATTTTTGGCGGTTCAAAAATCTAATGCTAATTTGAATAACAATTACAATGAAATTCAGTAGTAGCCCAATAGGTCATTTACACACCACAGAACACACATATCTTTACAATCTCTGAATTTGCTTTTAGAAAATGTATAATGCTTATTTTAAACGCCACATGTCTGCATATGTAATTTATCCCAAGAAATGGCAGTAATTTCTCATTTCTGATGCGAGATTGAATAATACCTCTTCGTTTTTTGTTGTGCACTGGCCAATTTGATGATATTCGGGTCATACTGTAGCGTTTCCAAACAACCAAACAGGCAGTAGGGAAACGTACGGGAGTTTAACTAACAAACGCACAAAAACACATATCAACAGTAACCTACAAAGGGAAACAGAAAGAACAACTCAATGTAAGCACACAGTGATTAGCGCACTGACGTGGATGATCACACCCCCGGACCTGAGACACATACATTACATTTATGTCATGACATAAAGCACGCATCGTATTAATACGCCTTCAGATATATGAAGGCATATTAATTTAATTAATCAATTCATTGTAATATTAATTAATGAACAATGTGAATTAATATGAAACCCTTGTTCCTATTTGAAATGGGAGCAAGCTACAGAAGATAAAATGGTTGCATTGTCCTATTTAGGACTGTGAAGAGCTACATGTATTTGGCTGGAGGTTTTCTCTGAGGCTCAGGTGGTGGGACATGAGAAGCAAGATAATATTTATAGAAATGACATGCAGTTGGTTTGCACTGTGCTAGAACTGCTAATGAGACATCCAATGTGTGTGTGTGTGTGTGTGTGTGTGTGTGTGTGTGTGTACATGCGTGCATATGTCTAGTATGTCTGTATGTATGTATGTATGTATGTATGTATGTATGTATGTACATGTATATGTAGGTGTGTGTGTGCGTGTGTGTGTGTGTGTGTGTGTGTACATGCGTGCATATGTCTAGTATGTCTGTCTGTCTGTATGTATATGTAGGCCTACGTGTGTGTGTTTGTGTGTTTGTGTGTGTGTGTGTGTGTGTGTGCGTAGCCAATTCAAGTGCCGCATAAGGCTTAGGCAAAATAATGATAAAGGCTGAGCATTTTACTTTCTGACCAAGTTCAAAATTATCATAATTATTGGAGGGAAATGATAAAAGTGTAGTAGAGAAGGGAGGGTGTCAAAGCATATAAGTAGCACCCGAAACGCACAGAGAATGTGTCTACCAGATGTGTCTACCAGATTAGGCGCTCACACAGGGCCAATCCAGCAGAGGTTGAATGCTCAGGCAAAGCCCATTGTGATGTCAAAACTGTGTCAAAGAAAGTATGTTTGGAAATATGGAAGTGCCTCCCCCTGCTGACCGTGGAATTATTCATAATTAGTAATAATAGTAATAGTAATACATAAAAAAATAATAAAAATGTTTTTCATTACAATATGCAATTTGCAGTATACTAACATACAACTTGAAAGCATGATGCTATGAATACAATAGTTTCCACACCTCTCCTGCAGCAACTGTAACTACAAAAATAAAACAGCATCTTGTGTAGTTCATGTGATGTACTCACATGATGTGTCTTCTGGTCTCATTGAGAAGAGAAGTAGACTCTGTGTGATTGTTGACCAGTCTCAATCTTTTGATGCTACTAAGCTAGGATTGAGGTCTGTTGTGTGTCACTGTGTCACTGAGATGGAGATGCTCATTCACGCATTCATCTCATCTCGTTTACTGCAGTGCTCGCCGTACTTCTCAACAAATCATCTTTGGCCAAACTGCAGGGTGACTGCGCATTTGAGGTGTTGGCTCCGAAATTATGGAATTCTAATCCAGTTTGTGGACACAGAGCATTGTTAGAAAGCAGCTATAGAATCACTTGTTCAAGCAAGCATTTGGCGTGTAATGGAGATGCATCTTATCTTATGTTTCTTATGTATTTTATGTGTATGAAGTATGTTTTATTTAAGTATTTTATATACTATTATTATATATATTATTATACGTTTATATTTGTGGTTTTTATTGCAGTCCTTTTATTCTGGTTGTGAAGCACTTTGTGACTTTTGTCTGCCAACGTATTTGTCTTACTTAGACTATGTTAACTCACGCCATGAATGAAATTATTATTTTTAAACAAAGGCATCAGGGATTATTGGCGGATTCCTGCTTTAAATTAAGTTAGCTTTAAACATGCACCAGACATGCCACGCTTCCTCAAAGTAGCATCTTCCATCACAAAAAAAAACGGAAACAATTGAGTGTAACGAAACTAATTGCTTCGCTAATTGATGTATCCATTCAGTCATGTGTGAAGTGCGAAAACATGGTTTGGTTGGAAAATGTCTAATTTGATTTAGTTTTTATTATCTCAAGTCATTGTTTAATAATTAATTATCAGTTCTTTGGCATCATTAGTGATAATAACTGTGATAATAACTGACTTTTATTTCATTATCTTCTTCACGTATTTATGTACATTTTGTAAATGCAGAAAAGCACACTGGTAAATATATGCGGACAGCGTCTAGTTTTCACATTTTCTCCAAAAGACATGTTGAGGTTAAATGTCAAGGTGTCCTTGACCAAGACATCTAACCCTAACTGCTCCCGGTGGTTGGTCGCACTTTGCATGGCAGCCATCTCCACTGGTGTATGAATGTGCGTGTGTGTGTGTGTGTGTGAATGTGTGAATGTGAGGCATTACTGTACAGCACTTTGAGTGGCTGGAAGGTTAGAAAAGCGCTATATATAAATGCAGTCCATTTACCATTCTACAGGCTAAGGCAGAGTTGAATCTTTTCATGTCCAAAATGTTTTAAAAGGTCACTTTGTGAATAGAGTCTGGCCACGCTCCATTGGGAAATGATAACCGTCGTTTCCCCCTACTGGGCGTAGACCTCTGGTTTATTTTGAAACTATTGGACATCAATTAACCAATCGGCATTGCTATCAGCATTGCTACAACTATCCTGCTTCTAAAGAGATAAGTGCTCTTGACAGGACAGGAATACTCTATGGCTATGATGTTACTAAAGAACTCTTACAAATTGCTTTAAATATGTTATTCATTCATTCATTCATTCATTTATTCATGGTGAATAGTTGGATATGTTCAGAATAGAGACGTCAGTGTTTATTATTATTAATAAGCTGCAAGGTGTAATATGTGCTAGTAATTTTACCTGCTTATCACGATGTGACTTTGCACGGGAAGCTAGTGGGCCAGAACTTGAAGACCATTTCACCGCAGGCAGGGGAATTGACTCAAAGATCCTTTAAAGAAGAACGATTTAAATCCCCTGTGAGTGGAGCCATCCAAGTTGAAAGAGTGTTTAGTGGTGAGCTGGAAGGGTTATGCCATCAGTTGAAGGATATATGTTAGATAACAGGCTGGTCAAAGGGAACCATTTTGTGCTTGGTGTGTGATAATCTCAGGAGCAAAATGAAAAATGAATGAATAACAACAGGATTTTCAACAGCTTGCTAAAGAAGTGAAATGGATCTATAACATTTTTTATAATAAATAAAACTTTTAAATATGTTTATCCATCTACTCCTACTTTATCCATCTACTCCTCTGATAAAATGTATGTATACATGTATGTATATTTGTATATTTAAGCAATTGCTGAGACAAATTCCATGTGTCACCTTAAAAAAGCCTTCTGGTAGTTTTAAGCACTCTCAACTTTAATCAATGTTGTGTCAGACTCTTACATATTTTGCCATGAACTTTTGAAAAGCATTGACCAGGTGTTCCTAGGTTTTCATCCCCCCGCTTTTATGCTAATATTGAATTTTCACATATGAAAAACAAAAAAAAATGCCATAAATGCTTCAACGCTTGGCTGAGGTGTACAAGTTAGCATATTGAGGTGATGCTACAAAAGGAAACATGTTTTACAATAAATTACAATGTAGCGGGAACTTGATAGCAGTCATGTAGCGTAGCAGTCAAGAGCAACAACAAACAACATGGCTTCAACCCTGTCCCAGTCGATTTCACTTACACGGTATTTGTGTTGGAATGTTGATCTGACGTCCACTCAAACAGACGTCCACTCGAACAGGCGTAAATTCGCATTTTCTTCAGCGAAACATTTGAATGGAACGATAGATTATGAGTGTATCTCTGAGTGTCGGTATGTTCCTCTGCTGGGCCCAACACATTCAGTGTCACCCCCCCCCCCCACCTCCCAGCCTTATCACCTCTTAGTCCTCTATTCATTTGTCTCCGTGCTGTGCTTTGATTTTTCTGGATCAGCTGTCGTAATTCACCTTTAATCTTCCATAGGTCAAACTATGCTATTTCACAGACTCGCGTTTTCTCTCACCTCATTATAAAACTCCCTTACATAGAGTCTGCCAAGCTTTTAGGAATAATGATGTTGTTGCTTGCTGACAATAAAAAACCCTAATACAAAGGTATACCTACCTAATATATATTATGTTTAAATATTATGAAAACAAGAAACTAGAAACGAGTCCTTATGTAATGTAATACAGATAGCACTACCGATTAAGCAAATCTACAACCTAGAAAAGCTATTTGCTTTATACAGGCCAGCCTCACCTCCTAGAACAACAATATGGTCGCTTAAGGTTAATGGGATGAGACTATAGGTGATAAGGGATTTCCCCTGAAAGAAAAACAACCTACGCTCACACACTCACTAAATGCTAAACAAACCACTAAAAGAAACGCTTTCATTCGCACAGCCACAAAAGCATGGAAATGCCAAAGGGGCTTGCTGTGCTGTGAGACTTATCTACTGTTGTTCTTCACAAATATGTCATTATGTGGAACTCACATCAAAGCGCAGTGTGTTTCTGTTGTTAAATGCAACATGTGCGGTGTGTTTGTGTCTGAATTTCATATTTGAAAGCGTCTAGAATTATATGTGACACTCCAAAACATTCCCAAATGTATTCTAGCAAAGGCATCTTACAAATTTAATGAATGATTGAATGAATGACTGAATGTGATCTTTCTTGAGATTCACTTTCCACAAAGACAAAGTTCTGTAGCTCAGCAGAACTTACACGGACCGCATATACAGAGAGGGACAGGTAGCTAGAGAGTTCCCTGCGTAGTCTTAATTTGAAATGACATGTCCGCCACCACTGTCTGATATGACAGATTTTCTCCAGCTCATTTTATTTGGTCATCTGCTGTAGCGCTGTGCTCACATAAATATGTGTGTGTGTGCGCATGTGTGCGTGTGCACATCGGTGCTGTGGGTCCACCTTCAAGCTCAACATGTCCTAAATCGGCTTATACTTTAGTTCGGCTAATCTTTTCCCAGAATCCTCTGCTCTCCCGCCGACAGACAACATGTAGTGTCTCACGCTCCCGTTTATGTCCTGCGAATGTGGAGGGGAGTAGAGACAGGTGGCGCGTACCTGTCTCTACTCCCCTCCACATTCGCAGCGCCGACATTTGCATGGAAGATGGCGGCGAGGTTTCCCCTTAAGTGTGTGTGATGCTAAAATGATACGGCGGGGCGGGGGGGGGGGCAGAAACCCTGCAGAACACCACAGACTGCCTAGGCAAATGTTTACTCCTTGCTTGGGGGATTTGACTACAGCGCCTGAAGAGATTCAACGGATTTGACAGGATGACAGGAGGAGTCAATTTAAGCCCCGACTCTGGTGTGAAAGCACGCTGCTTGTCCCCAGTAGGCAGATGGGAGGAGAATGACGCTACAAAAGATGAAGACAACATAGAGAGACTGAGAGAGAGCAGAAAGGAGTCAGAAACTAAAATAAAAACATACATGAAAAAATAGTGTTTATATCATTAAATACCTATGCATGCAATTTTAAATTGTTATATTATTTTCATTGATCTCGAAGAGATCATCGAACGTGAATGCACATATTGAGTAGATTACGTTTCTATAACGACTCAATTGCCATGACAAAAATGCATTTAAAAAAGAAAACACATTCTCATGAGCATGCTTTGGGTTTTTCACAGTGCCAATATGTATCTTGAATTATGCAATATGAGCCACTTAACTTTCAGTCGCCATTTAGCCAAATATACTGTCTATGCTGGCTAATTACTCACTGTTTTCTACTCGGAGAGTGTTACTGCTAACTAGATCCTCTGAGCCCAGTGAGTACAGAGACACGATATTGAGGAGACAGGCCACTTAGAGAATGTTCAACGGAGCTATATGGGAGAATTCTGAAATGCAAATATGAACAGTTGGAGGAAAACATCCAAATAATAACAATCCAATAGAGCCAATCATCTGCTTTATAACTGCAAAGCATTAACCTATTTAACCAATCATGTGGTTGTGTTGACGTAAGCCACCTGCCTATACTGTTTTCCTAAATATCTTCCGGGAGCATTTCAAAGATGGCTGCGAGTGGCGAGACCTGCCTAGAGGGTTTTGGTACAGAGCTGTGATCTGCCCTTGGGCTACATCTGTTCTGTACATCTGTTCCAACGTCAGAGAGGAAGATAGGTGGCCACACAGAATAACGTGGTGCTCCGATGATGAAGATGTTCGCTCAGAGTGCAAAAGGCGCTCGTATCAATCGATGGCTAAATGCCTTTTAAGTGAATTAGACATGTTTGCTAAAAACAGAGCTTTAGAGCTTTTTAGCCATCATAAACGATCCCGTGATTCTGTAGGCATGGGCTAATCCTAGATAATGTTCTCATTGCTTTGATGATATCGATCTCTAACTTTCTGTCTGTCTTGTTATTTCTGTCTTCATATTTCTTGCTCTTTCTGTTCTGCCCAGCTCACTCCTCAGTAGAAGCTCACTCCTCTGTAGAAGCTCACTCCTCTGTAGAAGCTCACTCCTCAGTAGAAGCTCACTCCTCAGTAGAAGCTCACTCCTCAGTAGAAGCTCACTCCTCTGTAGAAGCTCACTCCTCAGTAGAAGCTCACTCCTCAGTAGAAGCTCACTCCTCAGTAGATGCTCACTCCTCAGTAGAAGCTCACTCCTCAGTAGAAGCTCACTCAGTAGAAGAGGATAATGCACATTTACTTGTTTAAGTTATTCATAGGAATACAAAGAAGAGCCACTGGCAGATACTATACCTATTCTACATATTTTTATAAAGTACATAGGTTCTGCAGATGTCAGGTATTTGTATGGAGATATAAGTGAAATGAATGACATTAAAAAGATACAAGAAAGAAGTAATCATGTATAACATTGATTGATTGATTATGTCTACCAAGGAATTTCTAATCACATGACTGCATCCCTATTTGACCAGTGACTGCTAGGCACTGTATTACACCGCAGAAATCAGACCTGTTAGCATGCTTACGTTTTCAGCTGCTGAGAGAGGGGGGGAAGGGGGGGAGAGAAGGAGGGAGAGAGAGAGAGAGAGGGAGAGAAGGAGTGAGAGAGAGAAGGAGGGAGAGAGAGACAGAGAGGGGAGGGAGAAGATGGGAGAGAGAGAGAGAGAGAAGAAGGGTGAGAGAGGGGAGGGAGAGAAAGAGAGAGAGGGAGAGAAGGAGGGAGAGAGAGAGAGGGAGAGTTGATTACAGTACATGCCTGGAAGCTAAAGATGTATAGCTGTTTACAGTAACTTAACACCAAGCAGTCACAGGGCCTTGGCCAATGAGAAACCAACACACGCTAATTGCCACGTACAGCACCTGCCAATCAACTGGAATGGTGGCCTGAATCTAATTTACATAATGCATAATGTCTCTTGCCAGCTGGCGTCAGGATGACACGTTCAGCTGGTTTTCGTTGATGTCATGCGTGACTTCACTGAACTGTTATTACTGTATATCCTCGCTTAGCTCTGTGCGAGCGTATGTGTGTGTGTGTGTGTGTGTGTGTGCGTGTGTGTGTGTGTGTGTGTGTGTGTGTGTGAGTGTGTGTGTGCGTGGTAATTGAGAGGCGGGTGCTAATAACAAGGCTGTCAGACAGGCCTGAGTGAGTCCATTATTTTCGCCTTGTTACCCTGGCCAAATGCAGGGCAGGACACCCACACACACACACACACGCACACGCACACACACGCACCCACACACACACACACATTCAGACACGCACACACACACACACACACACACAATGAATAGGGGTAGCATGAATTGGACACAACAAGGATGTATGCATGTGTGTGTATGTGTTTGTCTGTGTGTCTTTGTGATCTCTGATTTGTGCTTCTGTAGTTTTTTATGTTGATGTTTGCCTTAACTGTATATGTGTGTGTGTGTGTGTGTATGTGTGTGTGTGTGTGTGTGTGTATGTACATTTATGCATTATGTGATAATGTATCTGCCGTAATGAGTTTGCATGTACATATGGTGTTTGTCTGGCGTAAAATGTGTGTGGTTGTGTGTAGATGTGTGCGTGTGTGTGTGTGTGTGTGTGTGTGTGTGTGTGTGTGTGTGTGTGTGCGTGTGTGTGTGTGAGAGAGACAGTGCGCCACAGATGACAAATGGAAATGTACCCTATCCTATTCCATTTCCCCAATATAACAAGCCGCTACAAAGAATCCATCAACACATCTGCTTGTCTGTCCGTCTGTCCATCCTCTCGCCCGTCCGTGTGTCCACTCGCCATCCCGTTGTTATCATCCCCTTATCTCCTCTTAGCGAACATGCAAATCACTGTCGACCCCTGAGTAACACCTGTTTGTGTGTATGCATTGCAGAGCTGGCTCGTTGGAACCTTAACAGGCCTGAGCTTGAGAGAGTGCCCCTTCACGGCTAGTTGATCAGGCAGAGAAGACCCCTCCCTCCACACACACACACATACCCTAACCATCACCAACCATCCCCAGCAGGTCTCAAATCAAATCAGCACTTGAACCGCACCATCACGTCTTTAAGCTCTTCCGTTCATTAGCACTACGTCACCCAGGCAACTCTGTGCTGAACGTCTGATGTCGTTATCAGGGGGGCAGGGTCTGACTCCAGGCTTGAAGCAGCCGCGACGTGTGGCGACGGGTGGTACTGCACGACCAACAAGCGGCGAGTACAACCTCAATCCTACTTTTAGTGTTAATGCTAAGGATTAAACAAAACATGCCTACAATTATAATAGTACAGTTCAATACAAACAACTTAAACTGTTGTTATTTTATGTTGCACTACGCCGCACATGCACAAGGCTAGAGGTCGGGAGGTCGCAGGTTGAAACAAAATCTTCTGTTTGTATTGTATTGTATGGTGACACCCTTAATTAGAAAATCGCGCCTCACTGCGACAATGAGCAAATATTTGGTAAGATCGAGCCGCCATTTTCTTCACTGTGTCTATCTAATAATAAAACTATGGTCGATATCCATCGGCTGTTGGCATTGTCAGTCACTAAGTGCAACGATAGTGCAGTGCTTTATTTGCTCATTTAAAATCAAACATTTATTTTCATCAGTAACCGTAGCCTACATATTGTACAGATTTACAAGACCTGTACAGAGCCAGAGTCCTGTTGTTCAGTTTTCCTCATTGCAAGTTTAACGTCCGACTTGGTCATTGATATATAGTGGTCGTTGTGCATTTCAATCAAAATACCTCGCCTGTCAAGTAGGCCAGTACTGACGCAGTTAGCCAGCGCTGTGTTCCAGACTTTACGTATGTAAAGGCTGGCTCTGCCAGACTAATAAGTCTGATACTGCAGCATAGTGGATGGAGGTGGGCCTGATCATGGAAGTGTCACGGCCCTGCTTGGGTTTTAGCAGGCCTATTGTCCTTTTTGTGAAGACATGCGAAGGGAGGGGATTGAAAATGAGCTCCTCTAAGTGAGAGAGGAGAGACGGTGTAAAACGAAACACTGGAGAGAAGACTTTAGAGATGTTATTTAGCGCCGGTCATATTTTATACGGTTCGGTGGTTCCGTTACTAGATTTTGACTGCTTAATGGTATTTACATCATTTTTATTTAGGATACTGCTATTTATTGTTGACACTGCTGTTGTCATGGTGAGGACTGGTGAGGACTAGAACTCAAGTCCTCATGCTATATAGAATTTTAATTTATTTTCGTAATATCTTAGAGAATGTTTGATTTATATGTAAAAAATTAAGCATAGCGATAGTTCAGGGAGGCCACGAAGTCACGCCCGGTCACACATATTCTCAATCATCAGCTGATCGCAATCAGCTCACTGCCAGCTGATCTCAGTGACCAGACTCAGCTGATCAAACCAGTCAGGGTGCTTATTTAAACATCCTTAGCCTATGCACCCATTTCCTCGGCGAGCATTTTTGTCCGCTTACAGACTTTTAACATGTACAGAATTTACTGCCCTGCAACTTTTAGATGTCTCCCTGCTCCAACACACCTGAATCATGTGAAGGACGCTATATGCCAGCCTTCTACCTCACACAGCAGAGGAGCACCAGGTGTGGGTCATTCCCTAATCAGCCCAACCCAGGAAGCCACGACAAAGGGGGTCACAAGCCAGACGGTCAGCAGAGAGAAAGTGGGGGAGGTTAGTAGGCTCCTCTCTGAAACCTGGTGCGCAGGTATCGTTGAGGCGATAGTGTGTGAGGGCAGCTTTCCTGGCATTTGGACCATGGACTGGCTTTATGTGATTTCGTGTGGATTGCCAATGTCTGATAATGATTCTGCTATTGTCTGTTACAGCGACGCCAGACCAATGACCGACCCCAGCTTGACGAAGGAAGAGCTGATTCCTGGCAATTCTTGAAATAGAGAATTAAAACGTACCCCTCTGCCTCGGGTTTCCGTTCAAGCCCGGCAGTGTGTCACAATAGCAAAACTAAACCTCTGTTACTTTTTTAACTAATATTTAAGTCAGTGTTCCTTACAGTCTGTGTAGATAATGGATTCACACCATTATTTATTACGAAACAATATGACTATGTTGCAGTTTGCCAGTTTTTTATATGTTCAGTCTGTCTCATTGCTTCTTCTGTGCAGCTGTCCAGCCCGAGCTGTCTGTTAAAATACATGTATAGATATATCATCCTCCCCACGACAATAATAATTTTGACAGGAAGACGCTACACACTGCCATTTTCTCTCAGATTATATTATTTATCGATCTAACTGCTGTTTTCTCTGAGAATATGTAATATTCAACAGCTCTTGAACTTGGTATTAATTTCCCATTGAGAGTGACACACAAAGGTAAAGGCATATTGACAAGATGGATGTGAGAGAAAGCCAGGAATGAATGACAGAAAGATGGGTAGACAGGTAAACATATGGCAGATATATGAATGTCATATTGCCTCATTTGAAAAAGAACATCAAGATTCTACAGACAGTAAAAGGCAAGTGCTTTTTCACAGCTGGTAATAAACTTCCACAGGAACATCACATCTCAAAGTAAGGGAGGCTGCTCTTTGTCCCAGAGATCAACATCACAAACAATATCACTCTCGCTGGTGAAATAATACCTTTCTTTCAAGCAAGTAATGTATCTTCCCTACAGTATATTTACTGTTTATCAATCAACTTTTTTGTTATTTGTCCCACAAGCTGTGGATCTACAGTTGAAATGCAATAATAATATTATTATTTAATATTTATTTCATATAGGCTAGTAACAGAATACACCAAAGTACTGTATAAACTGTTTTTAATAGCAATTATAGCTCAAATATACTATTTGATTTGATGATTTATGATTTGATGATTTAAAAATGTTTTTTTATTTATGAAAATCATCTCGTGACCCCCTCCGGTGTCTCTTGCGACCCCCAGGGGGTGCTCCTGTTCGCACCCATATTTTAGCTGCGGCTAGCAGTTGTCTGACTTATGGGGCCATTATGCCCTCATCCTCAGACAACAAACTGCCCCCCTGTCCTTCCAAAACACCCCCCGTCGCCCTCCACCCCTCTCTCCATCTCTTCGTCCCTGTGGCCTCTTGAAGCATTTATGAAACGTACGATAGGATCAGGTGGTGGGTTTCACATATCTCGTGTGTTCACCTGCTTATTACTGATTTAGTGCCAGGCAAGCACAGATATCAACACCTCTCTCACATTTATTCATAGAGTGTACTACAGTTTACGTTCTACATTATCGAGACATCCATTCTTTTGTTAAACCCTGGACTGTATAGATGATATATTATTACCATAATATTAGATTCTCCGGCTGATGTTCTACTTGTATGTGTTCTGAAGATATACTCCACTTGGTTATTGTAAAATGTAATTCATGGTGCACATGTCAAGTCAAGTTGATTTATATAGTCCTTAATAACATTACAGTCTCAAAGGGCTGTACATGCCATATTTCACATGGAAACAAGCAACACCCCCTAAACCTGCTCCTCAAGTTTTAATCCAAAATGTAAACTATCTTTAATTAAAAAACAATGCAACTATTTGATTATGTTAACTGGAATGACTGGAATACAAATACAATTTCTCCCTAACATAGGCCTGTATGTGGACAGTGTGTACTCATGAATGAGGATTTGTTTAATAAACCAAGTGATTTCCATACCAGGTGTTAAAATGAATTACACGAACAAAACACACACGCACACACACGCACACACACACACACACAAGCGTGTGTGGGGTATCCACACCTGTCAGTAATAATAGCATGCCTTTCCAGATGAGCAGTGGCTAAGATACCTGCTCTATTCCTGATATAGTAGCCCCATCTATCAACCATAATATCTCCCTCAACATAGATGAAGAACTTTATTTAAATGCTAATGTGTGTTTGACAGATTAACAATGGGAAGGTACAGTATATTCCTGTGTGATTTGGCTCATGGCCAGGGTTATATTCCACATTTATTAGGATTCACTCTACAGCACTCGGCTTTCTGTGACAAGTTGATGAGAAGTAACATGGTGATATAATGTTTGAATATACAGTATTCACTCTCTCTCTCTCTCTCTCTCTCTCTCTCTCTCTCTCTCTTTGTCTGTCTATCTATATATATTTGTTTATGTATGTTTATGTGATACATATATATATACATATACAGACACATACACAATATACATATACAATATACCAAATAGACTGACACTTTTAAATACAGATTTGCACACCCACTTATTTATTTATGGATTGTGTTTTAATGTAATGTATGTTTTGATGTTTTGTCTTTCTGTGAGCTATAATATATAAGAAAATGTTCTATCTAGACAATAAAGTTTTTGAGGTTATACAAGGTTTTGGTTCCTTCGGGTGGGCGGGGACGGGACTGAAGCTTAATAGATTTGAACCATTTCTCAATTCTTTATGTTTACTGGTCGAGGATTCAGTATTGGAGGTTC
>JAODOY010021231.1:0-24798 GCA_025399855.1 Forbesichthys papilliferus
CCTTTATTGGGGGTGTCTTGCTAATTGCCTATAATTTCCACCTGTTGTCTGTTCCATTTGCACAACAGCATGTGAAACTGATTGTCAATCAGTGTTGCTTCCTGAGTGGACAGTGTGATTTCACAGAAGTGTGATTGACTTGGAGCTACATTGTGTTGTTTGAGTGTTCCCTTTATTTTTTTGAGCAGTGTATATATATACACACACACACACACACACACACACACACACACACACAGCACGCACTGGAGCTTGAGTAGCATATACTTAGTAGTATATACGCAGACGTGCTATGGGCTATGTAATCATATATTATGCTGGCACAGCCTATCAGATAAACTAAATGATTAAATAGGCTTAGCTAGTCTTAGTTGCCCCCCAAACAGGCACCAAGTGGCGAGGTGTCCCTGAGCAAGTCACTTCACCCTACACTGCTCCCGGTGGTCAAGTGGTGCCCTGCACGCCTGACACCACCATCGCTGTGTGAATGTGTGTGTGCACTTTGAGTGGCCGGAGGGTTGTAAAAGCGTTATATAAATGCAGTCAGTTTAGTAAGGCTGTGCAATTAATCTAATTTTGACCTCAATATCAGCTCCCAACAATCACATAATCGATACAATCTAGAGAAAAATAATTATTCTGCACGATAACCCTTATTTTGCCTTGTGTTCTAAACAATGGCATGTGCAATTTTGCCTTTTCCAGGGTGGAAGTGAAAAGTGTTAAGGGGCATTTCACAGTTTTCTTCCATAATGGAGCAGCCTAATTATTTAGCATGTCTGCACCTGGTTCTGCTTGGCTAATCTTCCCTCTCCCCTGCCCCCCTTCCTCTTAGTGCCGCGTTGCGCTTCGCCACGCTGTTCATCAACGTCAACGTGACCTCTGAACCCTACGAGGTGTCGGCCCTCTGGTTCCTCTGGTACCTCAAGCAGTGTGGAGGCACCATGAGGATCTTCTCCACCTCCAACGGAGGGCAGGTGCGTGCGTGCATGCGTGTGTGTGTGTGTGTGTGTATGTATGTGTGTGTGTATGTGTGTGTGTGTGTGTGTGTGTGTGTGTGTGTGTGTGTGTGTGTGCGTGCGTGTGTCATTGGGTGTTCGTGCATATCATGTACCTCAGCTCAAACCCATTAGGTAAGATAAGGTATACTTAGCTGACCTGTCTTGGGCTCCAGGCTACTGCATCACACACTGTATACATCGGGGGACACAATCACATTTATGTAAAGGAGGGAAATAAGCATATTTTATTTTTGCTATTGTTTTTGAACATTCCTATGTTACTGTTTGTTGACAAAAAAACGTATTGCCTGTCAGAATATAGCCTATGGTCTAAAAACAACTCAGAGATAATTCTCTGCCAGATCTACTATGCTGCACTAAGTAAGATGACCCAAGATGTTTCACAAAAAGTCCGGTTTGGTCAATAAGCAGTTAGCACATATTGCCTGTGTCCCAGACTCCACTAAAGTACAGACTGGCTCTGTGAGATTACCAAAACTGTATCGGTTACTAAGAGTCACTAAACCTCGTATTCTTAGTTGCCCCCGAATCAGACTGCACAACCATTTCCTACTCAAAGGCTGTTTTCTTGAAACCTTGGCTGACTGGTCCTGTTACCATGGTCACAAAGGGAAGGGTTTTTGTAATTAGAGGATGTTTGTTTGCAAGCTTTCCTGTTTGACTGAACTCCCAGATTGATTTATATACAGTACAATACTGTATAAACAGTGATTATTTGCTGTAATAGCATAGCAAAAACAAGTAGGGGAGACAGATGTCAAGAGCGGCACAGAGCGTTCCTGCAGTAGAAACACGCCCAAATGCTTTTGTGCTCGTCGCAGCTTTAATGGTTTATCTGAATGCCTGCAGGCCATGAAACAGCTACAGCATGTGTGTATTCAGTGTGTGGACGGTCTATGTTGCACGAGCGCGCACGCACGCACACACACACTCAAGCAGTGTCAGACACAGGATATTGATCATTGCTCAAACACACCACTGACATATTCAAACCGCTGCTCAGCTACACTCGCTATTCTTCATTGCTTCTGTACCTGTGCACACATATCGGGTATGATTGTAATAATGAGGATGATGTAAGTGTGTGATGCAGAGACCTGAAGGCATAATATTTCAGTATTACAGAATCGTGTGATCACTGTGAACCATAGTTCAGTCAGGACCACTATAGTCAAAATATGTATTTTATTTATATTTGGAGGTGTGGCTGTTCTGGGAGCTCCCTGTCCTTTAATGAGCATACAAGGAAAGCCCTTTCCATGTGCGTACATGGAAAGCCCAAGGCAGGGAGAGCTGTAAAAAGACCCCCCATGGTACAGAACAGAACAAACCTCATTTACAATACAGTGACATTAAGTAATCAAACACCGCATTAAAGGAGGAGGTGGGGATATGATGGGATGCAAAACAGCTCGCGGAGGAAAATGGATGTAGGCTAAGGACGCTTAAATCAGCGCCCGAACTAGATGGACTAGCCAATCATATGCTTTGCCCTGATCATATGAGCAGTCTGGTCACTGGGATCAGCTGGGCATTGAGCTGATTGCGATCAGCGGACAATTAAGATTGTTGGCTGAACTATCTCTATGCTTGATTATAACAAGAAAGTTATTACCACTACTCTGGCATATGGGCTCTCTTCCACAAGAATCGACTGACAGACAGGCGGGTAGTTACATTTTTGGAGAGGTGCACGTCACCCTACGCTGTACCTACCCGTAGGTGACGCCATAGCATAAATGGGCCCTTAGCCTACTTGTCACTGCAGCAAACAAAAATAGTTCTACACTAGGCTACTGTTAGATGTAAAGTGGGCTAATCGTTAACGTTATATCGGGTAGTATCCTCTGATGCCTTTGATTTTGTTATTTGCAATTTATTACCGCATTTATTAATTATTAATTAGTAATTATTATGAGTTATAGTGACCACAAACCCCACCCCCCACACCTCCTGATTTCTTGCTCGCTGATCTGTCCCTGTGCGTCGCAGGAGAGGAAGTTTGTGGGCGGAGCCAACCAGATCAGCGAGTGCATGGCCAAGGAGCTGGGTGAGCGCGTCAAGCTGCAGTCTGCCGTCCACAGGATCGACCAGACCGGCGACCCGGTGGTGGTGGAGACTGTGAATGGTGAGACCTACACGGTGAGTGTCTGCCCACACGTGTGCCCTGTTCACCTCCAGCACCTGCCTGCAGCCACTGTTCTGCACTGTCATCTGGTGGACGCCCGGGGTACCTGCGGAGGACGCCTCAGACACTGTGTGCTTGACTCTGGTCTCGTTATGTCTGTGTGCATGTGTTTGTGTGTGTGTGTGTGTGTGTGTATGACTGTGCGTGTGTGTGCATGTGTGTGTGTGTGTTTCCAGGCCAAGTATGTGATTGTGGCCACGCCTCCTGCCCTGAACATGAAGATCCACTTCAGCCCCGAGATGCCGCCACTCAGGAACCAGCTGATCAGCCGCGTGCCCATGGGCTCGGTCATCAAGTGCATGGTCTACTACAGAGAGAACTTCTGGAGGAAGAAGGGTACGACACGTCCAGAGGTTCCCTCTCTCACCCTGTCTCACTCTGTGGTTGTGTTGTGTGTCGTGTTGTGTTGCGTTGCGTTGCGTTTTTAGCAGGGTTGTGGTATCTGTTGGTCATTCCATTTACGTCTACTTCACCAATGGCCTTTGTAAAACTATTTTCTGTTGGCTTATTTTAGCACATTGTATTATTAAATATGAGTGTGATCGTGGACAGGCTACTGTGGCACCATGGTGATTGAAGAAGAAGGAGCCCCTATTAGCCTAACCCTAGATGACACCAAGCCTGACGGTACCGTTCCTGCTATAATGGGGTGAATATGACGTTTGATTGTATATTACCCAGTCTAGAGCAATACAACCGTCATCAATATCATTCCTGCCACTGGTTCACTCTATTTCAGATTCATCCTCGCCCGCAAATGCAGAAAGTTGGCAGGCCTGACTAAAGAGGAACGGTAGGCACACACACACACACACACACACTCTCACACACACACACACACACACACACACAATCTGCTGGCAAACTAACAGGTAGGTTGTCAGGCTAACGGCTCTATTTTGTTGCCTAGGTTAAGGAGGATCTGTGAGATCTACTCCAGAGTCCTAGGCTCTGAGGAGGCCCTGCATGTGAGTTAAGGTCCCGCGCATAATGTGACCAGCGACTAGCTTGACCCACAGCTAATGTGACCAACGACTAGCTAGGAACCGCGGCTAGCATGATCCATGAATAGCATGGCACACAACTAGCTTGACCAGCTAGTGTAACCAATGACTAGCTTAACCCTTAGCTTAACCCAAGGGTCCTGTGCCTAGCATGACCCAATGACTAGCATGACCAGCAGCTAGCATCAAACTTCGACTAGCGTAACTCGCTCCTAGCGTGACCCACGACTAGCTTGTCTCATGACTAGTGTGACACACGCCTAGCTTGATGGACGCAGGCACCCACACAGCTGTATGGAGGTACAGAACCTCTGGGTGCTAGTTTTACAGCGCTCTGGTCTCTCCCTGTGTCTGGCAGCCTGTGCACTACGAGGAGAAGAACTGGTGTGAGGAGGAGTATTCGGGAGGCTGTTACACCGCCTATTACCCCCCAGGGATCCTCACACAGTTTGGCAAGTAAGTTACAGCCTCCTCATTCATTCACTGTCAGTATTACCAGTATTGCCATGGCAATACTACTTCTCAAACAAGCATTGCCTGGCAAAAAAAAACCCTTTACTTAACTTACTTACTTATATTTAACTGTCAGGGTCAAAATTCCAAATCAAAAAGGAGTATGTAAAGCTTCCATTTTCTAAAGACACTGTTGGAGGTGGAGGAGCAGGTTAAGGGGGTGTTGTTTGTTTCCATTCAAAATGTGGGCTGCAAAGCCTTTTGAGACTGCGATGTGATTAAGGGCTTTATCAATAAAACTGACTATGCATACTAGGGGTGCACAATATATCGACTCAGTGTCATTATCGCAATATCACCTTGCACAATATCATATAGAAAATGTTGCAGGAAGTGCAATATTCAGTTTATTCTGAGGAGAGATGTGTCTGTTGGCTGTGTGGCTTAGTTGTGTTTGATTTAGACAGAACAGTAAGATGTGTGGCTGAGGAAGCTCATGACATAATAGAGATGGAAGAGGAAACATCAGTGGGCAGAAAGAATGCCTCCTCAGTATCTTGGAATTACTGTTGTTGTTCCAGTCCAATATGACAAATTGGAATGGGAAATGTGTTGTTTTGATATGTTATGAATATATTTTGATGCATTTTCTCATAACCTGTGTTATAACTTAGGTTTAGAAATGAATATCGATATTGCCATTTTCATGGTCAATATCGCAATATCACATTTGATCAATATCGTGCACCCCTAACGCGTACGCATGATGCAATACAGCACATGAACGTGGGGGCAGTATCAGGATCGGACAGGTAGACAGGAGCAACAGGAGCTTCTAAACAAAGAACAACAATGGCGGAAAGTTTCAAAGAGACGTTCGTAGAGCTAGTTTTTTATTACCTAACATCTATGTGATGTCTCCGTGCCGCTCCACATTTTGACATGGTGGTTATTGTTGTGGGAATTCAAAGGTAGTCAAGGAAAATATTCCGGTATCAGCCAGGGATGATTCGGCCCTGATCTGATCCCTACTGGCTATATTTTAAATCCTCCAAGAACACGCAAGGTACGCAGGCAAGTATGTGACCAATTTCCTTCCTGATGCAGCCGCTTGTCAGGGCCTTAACCACGCATCTCTCCTGGCCGTACCTCCTCTAACCACCCCTCTCTCCTGGCCGTACCTCCTCTAACCACCCCTCACTTCTTGTCCAGAGTGCTGAGGGAGCCAGTGGGCAGAATTTACTTCGCTGGCACGGAGACGGCCACGGAATGGAGCGGATACATGGAGGGGGCGGTGCAGGCCGGAGAGAGAGCCGCCAGAGAGGTAGGTTCTTCGCCTGTGTAATCCCCTGTTCCTCCACCAGGGGGAGGCAGAGGCCCAAAAACACAGCTTCACGTGGCACGTGAGGTTGTTCCACCGTGATTTTACCAGAAACCCCTGTTTCATCTGCCTGCTCATTGTTTATGTTAGAAATACAAACCTACAGGGGTGCGCTGGGAGCTGTTAGCTGTAACCACGCTCCATTAGGAAGTGCTTGCAGACATTTCCTTCCTACCGGGCGTAGACCTCTGGTTAATTTGGAAACTGTTGGACGGCCTTCAACCAATCGCTGTTGCTACAACGGTTTTGATTGCCTCATTTAGCTCCACCACCGTTTAACAATACGCTTGACTAATGCTAATGCAAACAGGGTTTCCAGACTATAATTTCAGCGAAAAACAATTGAGCTGATGGCAGTAGTGGGGCGGAGCCAGGCTACAGAGCTGAAATAGGGCCAGCTGGCCAAACATTGTTTGAGTCGGCATCCAGTCCAGATCTGGGAACGCCCTACTTTAATCTAACCAGAGCGTTGCATCATTGTTTGTGTGTTTCTGAAATGCTTTAAAATGTGTGTCATCGCAAAATATAACAAACTGACTCATTCCAGCTCCTCCCCATTGGTAAAAGATTCAGGGTACAGTACAAAGTGCAAATTCTAATTTATCCATTTTTGTCAGATTCAACCTCTGGTTCATTTTGAATCTATTGGACAGCGATGAACTAATCTGCATTGCTACAATTGATTTGATCGCCTTATCAAACCTCTTGACTTCAACGTCATCTCACTAACCCACCCTGATTGGGCCGCCAGCAGTGTCGCTGTGCGAACGCTAACGTGATCAGGGTTTCCAGACTGTAAACTCAGCTAAATAAACTGATCTGAGAGCACCGTCGGCCGGAGCCATGCTAGTGGTACTATGCTTTGTTTCAGCGCCGTGGAGGGATATTTTTATTTGAGCTCGTTAGTTAGCAAGCGTTCTCGAGAGAGACTGAACCTACCTTTTTAAATCAAAAATGCTTTTAAGTAATTCTCTGGGCCGAGGGCTTTGTAATATGCTGTTGTTATCACGTTAGTATGTGTGTGTATTATTTATATATTTTAATAATGAATGCATGTGCTAATTTAACAGTATTTTTTGTGTTTTTCTTTAGTTTTTATACAAACTGTCAATAAATCTATCGATCTGCAGTATAACTGCTGGTTCAGATTCACCTGGAAAGGACATGCATACTCTCTTAGCCTTGTGTCTAGTGTGATCAAGTGTCTCTGTTGCAGATCATGTGTGCGATGGGCAAAATCCCACCTAGCCAGATATGGCAGCCGGAGCCTGCGTCTGTGGTAAGACCTTGTTTTGGAAGTCTGAAGACTGATTTATTCTATGTGTCAAAGCTACGACTTAGCCTGACGCGCACTTCAGATGCAAGCCCATATGCCGTGTGCTTTGGAATTAGGGATCTTAATAACAATGTATTTACTGTACACACATTCCTTTTCGGTTTCCCTTTGACAATCCTGGTATAGTTATGAGATTAGCTGGAAAGAATCAAACGTATATGCCTTATTTTTGTACATTCACCAAGACATACAACTTAGCTCATGACAAGACAGTGATGTCCCTATGGGATATCCTTGTTGTTCAATCAGCAAAATACAATCAACCCTGTTTCGTGAATATTGTTTTCTGTCGGCGCACATAGTTTCCCCTGGTCAGTGTTTAACTGTAACTGAGATTAGCTGTGAAGATATATCCTTTCTACGCTTCTTTCAAAATGTTTACAATCTATTGAGCCTAATCAAGACATGGTACCTGCGTATAATAATAATAATAATAATAATAATAATAATATAGTGGGGCTCTGCGCATCCGACAGACCAGTGCAGAAGTAGAAATGCTCATGACGCCGTAGATTCGACGCAGAAGCATAAATCGGCCTCGACTTTTTTCACCGTTTTATCACGAACCAGTTTGAACCAGTTTATAATATACCCTGCAATACCCTCTGTGTCCACCAGGATGTCCCGGCGCTACCGTTTGTCACCACCTTCTGGGAGAGGAACCTGCCGTCGGTCGGCGGCTTCTTGAAGCTTACGGGAACCGCCGCCGTCCTGTCCGTCGCCATGGCAGCAGGCCTGATGGCCTACAGGAAAGGGCTGTTGACGCGCACCTGAGCTCCACCCTCCTCTCTGGTCCCCACTGCCCTTCCACCCCCCCCGCCCCTCCTCTCCCTGCCTCCTCTCTGTGTCCGTTCAACCCTGCTGGGTAGGGCCTATAGGGCGTTGTTGTCGTTTGAGATGCACGCTTGGTCAGAAGAAACACAGCTCAGCTTGCCCGCTTAATAACCCCGTATAATAACCCCCCCATCCCGCTTAATAATAACCCTGTTTAATAACCCCCCCACCCTCCATCCCGCTTAATAGCCCCTGCTTAATAATAACCCTGTTTAATAACCCACCCTCCATCCCGCTTAATAGCCCCCTCTTAATAATAACCCGGTTTAATAACCCCCCTTGCTTAATAACCCCTACTGGACCTGGCTGCAGTCTCCCCCGTTCACAGCAGAGGGGGAGAATCCAGAGGTAACTTCAGGCAGTGAGATGATGCTTGTTTGGTGGGGAGCTGAAGAGACTTGTGGCAGCCATTTTGTCAAGTGTTTTCCCATCCCAAGACAAAGAAGAGGCTCCTAAGTCAAATATTAAATATTGTGTAACTAACTATTAACATTAAATATTATGCCACTGCATTCACATTAGTATGTATGGACTCGTCCAAATGTCACGATCATTTACACATGCTGTGTGTGTGTGTGCACGCCTTTGTAAATTGTGCACTATGGTATGGTGTGTCTAATTACCTCTGCTGATATTAGGTGCTGATTTATTCTGGATAAGCAGCTGTAGCTATATCGAATATGGAGCCCAGTAAGGTCAGAACAGATTAACAACGTGCCACTGCCCAGCACTGCAGTATGAAGCAGGCTGAATTACCCGTGTGCATACAGTAATTAATCATTCCCTGACTAATGGGAGCATTTGAATGTGTGCACTGTTCTGTTATGACAACATGTTTAAAATGCATTTGACTTTAAAGTCAAATAGTAATTTAGAGGCACTGCATTAAAGGTGAAGTCCGATTGTAAGCTAACACACTTTTTTTTTTCAAATTCAGCGAATATCTCGTGGTCCTCATCTGATTTCTGTAAGCACATTGAAAAAATAATCTGGTGTTTCTACACAGCCCTGGCTCTCTGGCAACAAAGAGCAACACTATCCTAGCTTCGGCAATGTGTGTTTTATTTTGGGGAGCACCCTATGGAAGGAAAAGATGTTTAAAATGAAGTTAGGGTGGCTGACCCCACCTTTAAACGTTTTGAGGATTAAATGACGATGATCGCATTAGGGGAAGGAATCTCTGCGTTAATATTTAGTTATTACACTGTAAGCCTATTTCTACTTTACGGATTCTAGTGCTGCATGTAACTGAGAGTAACATAAGATGTCTCCTCATGCAGTCACATGAAACAATAATTAATGTAAAAGATTATTTGGTTTCTTTTTTTTAAAAATAAATTTGTGAAATCTGATTTTGGAAACGCTTGAATATATAAATATTAGCACACACACAACTAAGTATGGGAGTCTGTCTTGTTGTTTCAACTGTTTTGACGTGTTCTGCACAGCACAGCATTTCCATTTATTATGTTAGTGTTGTCACAAAGACTGGTGCAGTGTCAATGTAGTCTTTGTTGTGCCTTAATGGAATGTGCTGTCTTGTCATATCGACAAAGTGCCTGTGTGACTTCAGCGATCCCTGCCTTTACTGTCTGCCCCCTACTGGCTACTAGAGTGAAAACAGATCTAGCCCAATGGGATTGTGGGAACGCCTTGGACACAAAGGACTAGTATATCTACAAGTACACAAGTTGTTACCGGTAGTGGAGATAGTGGTGTACTTGGTGTGTAGATGTCATTTACACTATGAAGACGTGATATTCTGTAGGCTTGTGTTCTATTGCTGTTAGCTTGGCCCTGGTGAACAGAGGCCTTATTGATGCCACTTATACTATGTAAAATAGATCTCAGACCATTTCATTGAACATATATACCTTTGATGCACGGTGTGTGTGTGTGTGTTTGTATTTGTACTGTTTCGAATGCAGATATACGGTACTTATTCCTAATCCTTACTGGTGCCCTTATCATCGTTGTATTGGTCCTGTTCCTGATGTATACTCACAGCACACACAGCGGTTTCATTCTTGCTCCTAATCTGGGATATTATGGAGCTGGGGTGAATACAATGATAGCTCAACTGTCTCCTGGAAGCACAGTGCTAATATAAATCTTCACTTCAGACAATAGAGCCCTTTTTGCTACATTTTTCAATATGTAACTCATCTGAAAACAGTGGATTGTGCCGGTTATCACCAACACCTGCGTTCCAGTCCCCTCCAACACAAACACAATCCTTGTAACCTATTCAGTGATATCTTTGTATGACACCTGAACATAATTTGTGACATTAAAAAAGTAAAATAAATCGTTTAATTGTGTTGTGTGCGTGATCTAATCTGTGGGTCAAATGGGGGGCAGTTATTATAAAGAAGTTAAGTTTGCTTTTAGGATACAATCGTAGTAGCTGTGTATGTTATTAATGATGTCACTTTGGAATATAAATACTGTGCGAACATAGTGGTGTTTTTGAGTGAAGGCACCAAAGATAAATTGGCAAGAGTTTTGGCCAAGGCTTTTGGAGACAGATGGGTAGTTGGGTAAGCGATTGTCATTAGGCTCACATTATGTTGAATTTCTCTGTAGTAAGTTTAATCTTTAGTCCTTTACAGCAAGTATGTACGTCTGTGTTGTTGCTAATGTACTTACATACTGTGTACGTCTGAGATATGTGACCATGACCCGCAGATAAAGGGACTTGGGGCAACGCCATGATCATTATTGCATTATTGATCATTAGGCAGCAATTCACAAAGAGTGACCATTTTCTCAAGACATATATCCATTCAAACACGTGCAGATGCTATTACATCCATCCATCCATCTTCATCCGCTTATCGTTACCGCTGAAGTCTCCCAGCAGAACTATGGAGTCCCCTACTGGACCTCCATACAGGACTTCATACAGGATGCTATTACAAAGTACTTCATATTATGTTATGCTGTGGAACACAGGGTTGGCATCTCAGCTCAAGGTCACTTAAAGGTAGCCAGCCATAGTCTTCAGTTTGCCATGAGCATCAGTCTGGAGAGCTTGAAATCCTTGAGACTGAGTCAGTAACACTTGAACTGACCAATCAGGGTTGTGCTGATAGCTAAAAATACAAACTTGAAAACACCAATGTGGTTAATCCAATCAAATGCCAAGTATTTTTTGAAAGTTCCTGACCTTTTCAAACTTTATATGAACGGCTCCCCATATGGATGTGTGACATCATCTAGACCACTATGCTATTCTCCGCAGCAGAGTTGACAACTTTGAATACCTGGCTGAGCAAGACGTTTTGATGCATATGGGGTTTAACCGCACATTCATATGCACTCTTAAAAGAGGACCTTTAATCGTGCACATTGCCATCAGCTCACCATTAGATTATTAATATTCTTTCGCCGCGGTCGACCCGAGGACTATTAAGCATCCTACCTAGCCTACTGAATTTATCATGGGTCGCATTTTGCTAGATGCAATTCATAATACAGCCAGTAGAGGGCAAGTGATGACCGCATCAAAACAGAACGAGAGAGACTGCGCTTGCATTTTTGCAAGGCTCAAACTCGTTGGTTATCTCTTGGTTATCCAATTTGTTATTAATTATTTGCGTGATTTTGCTACAGGGATAGTTTTGTATTTTTTATCCGCAACCTCACACGCTAAGGCTCCGATTGATCCTATAATCCAAACCAGGGGTTAGTCATGTCGTCTCTGGGCTGGTTCGGCTGATTGACATATGGCAATGATGTGATAGCGGGAGGAGTCAACGTCGATATCCCAGATTAACACATTATTACATCAGACTTTAGTCATGGAGACTGCTGTCCTTCCAACACAAACATATGTCTGCAAACGCGAGTATACCGCCCGCTTCAGTTGTAAAATACAGTATCTTCAAAGCAGCAAATGCTTTCTAGTCATAACGACTTTTAATAGCATATAGGCTATAGCCGCCATAGCCTAAAACCAAGACACAAACACACGCACATTTTATTGTAGCCTACATACACATTCACACCATTTAGGTTACACTGTCTCGGTGTTATTATAAAACAGCCGTACAGTAGCCTAGCTGCGATATGAAAATGTGACACTGTCAATTTGCCTGCCAATCTGTCAGGATGGGGATTGGAGTCCAACATCGGACGCTAGCTGGCTATCTAGCGAGACCCGGGGCATGTGACCTGTGACCTGTGGTGGCCAACGCTAAGCAATCGCTGTCATCCACCCACATCCAAGCACTGCTTTGTTCCCCCACACGCAACCCACGCAATTGCGTGGTGCCCCGTCGGGAGTGGGGCTTCCCTGCTGCCGCAAAATATACTTTTTTCAAAGCATAAATTAATATATTGAATCAAATCTATTGTAATATTTATTTTACATACTGGTAAATATATTAACAGACCACACACCGCCTGCGCGAACATGTTTTCAGCTAACACATTGACTCTAGCCTAGGTGACAGGCAGACAGTCTTGTAGCAGAGCAGTGAGCACATACCTACATTAAACCTTTACCCGCTAAAGTACGTGGGTATAGCTCCAAGACTAGCACAGACCTACCTTTACAAGCTACAGTACGTGGGTATAGCTCCAAGACTAACACAGACCTACCTTTACAAGCTACAGTACGTGGGTATAGCTCCAAGACTAGCACAGACCTACCTTTACCCGCTACAGTACTTGGGTATAGCTCCAAGACTAGCACAGACCTACTTTAAACCTTTAAAAGCTACAGTACGTGGTTATAGCTTCAAGACTAGCACAGACCTACCTTTACCCGCTACAGTACTTGGGTATAGCTCCAAGACTAACACAGACCTACTTTTACCCGCTACAGTACGTGGGTATAGCTCCAAGACTAGCACAGACCTACTTTAAACCTTTACAAGCTACAGTACGTGGGTATAGCTCCAAGACTAGCACAGACCTACTTTTACCTGCTACAGTACGTGGGTATAGCTCCAAGACTAGCACAGACCTACCTTTACACGCTACAGTACGTGGGTATAGCTCCAAGACTAACACAGACCTACCTTAAACCTTTAAAAGCTACAGTACGTGGGTATAGCTCCAAGACTGCATCTGCAGTTACTATTACCGGTAGACTACTGAACACTTCAGATCGTCTCCTGCAATCTCCCATTAATGATGGAGTCAGCTGTCCTGGAGAAATGTACTTCTCCACCCCCACAATGGACACACATTACCAAGGCTACCAAGGGACTGTAGCCTATATAGTGGCTTGTGTGGTGTGGTAGGTAGTCTGCACAATACTGCATTTTTTTCAGTGAAATCCAATGAATTTTACAGCAGCCTATGTGTAGGCCTATTTTAGATTTCAATCGCTGACTCAACTTTAAATGTCTCCCAGTCAGCGGTGCATTTTGGGTGCATTTTGGTTCAGCAGTACGGCCTAACCTGAAGCCCCAAATGATTTGTTACACACAAACATCTGGGGAGCCATCCACTGAAAATGTTTGAAAAGGGCAGACACTTTCAAAAAATACTTGTCAGGTGATTGGACAAACCTGTGAGCCAGGGGAGCAGTTGTTAAATCAAACTCTTGCAGAAGCCAGTCGGGAGAAGTGTGAAAACATATTTTCCATCGAGAAAAGCCTTTACTGATATTTTTTGCGCTTCTTTCAATGAAGAAAAATGCTCTCCAGTTCAGATAAAGCTGACGCTATTGCAGCATAACCTCAGGAACAGCCATTGCTGTTTTCGAGTCTCTCACTGTTGCCACACCTAAACCACGCCCATAGCTATAGGAGTTAACACTTAAGTGTTTCTGAACTTCTGTTCTGACATTATAATGCTCTCCTGGAAGGCACATGACAGGCCTACAGTTTGTAAGAATATAATGCAGTGTAAGAAGTGTTCAGCTGATCTTGTATAGTGAAGTTCAGCCTAGTAGTTAGTCTAAAATAGACTGCCAGCACCACAGAGGTTACCTGGCAACAGGCTTTTCTGTGGCAGTGACAACATGTCTGAGAGATTCTTTTGGATTTGATGTTATAACAATTTCCATTCAACTAAATGTCCTGCTATTGAGGCTAAAATGTACAATTCTGATTGTGGCTTGGTCTCAAGTGCAATCATTTCAAGTTCTCCAGACTGATTCCCGTGACAAAGTCCAACTGAAGCTTCCAAGATCAGGATGGTCTCCCGAGGCTAGATATGACCACTGTGGGATCACTCTGTCTGAACCATTACACCACTCATGAGATATAATGCAATAGCCCTAAAACAGACATTTGCTTATATGCAGACAACATAACAGTGGCATATAGAACCAAATGCCTGTTTTACAGCTTACAGTTATTTACTGTGAGAGATGAATACGTGTATTATTGGTGTCCTGTGTTTGTATTGCAGGTGAATGCCTGAGAGAGGCTTTTGGATCTGAATATGTGGTGCCAAACAATGTTATAACAATTTTCATTCAACTAAATGTCCTGCTATTGAGGCTGGAATGTTATGATCGACAGAACGCAGGGTTCATTTCCATAATGTCAATAACTATATTCTCTAGCCACTGTTGTCAGCAATCATTTCATCATATCATCATATGGCAAAATGTTACTGAGCCAACTCTCTCTTTAATTAATTCATGTCTGATGTGGTGTAGCTAATGGAGAGATATCACTTGCTGTCTCTTTCCCACCGACCCAAACAACAAACTGCATCTGAGCCCGGAGGCCGCTCCCTGTCCCCGCCCAACCTCTTTCTATTAAGGGTTGCTGCTGCTTTATTGTGCCGAGCTGCTGGGACTTTGGCAGTAGTTATTGGCAGGCCCGTTGACGATTGCCCAACGCTTCCATCGTTGTGCATCGTGAAGTTGCAGGAACATTTCCTGCAACCACCGATCTTGAATTGTGCAATGTATATGCTGACATGTAATGCTAATTCAACCAAGTGGCAAGATGGCCAAGGCTTAACCTGACATCCAAGAGGAATTGTTGTCACAAGTCCTTCTGGGGAGTCTTCCATTGAAACGGTTTGTGAATGGCAGGTACTTGTCAGTTGATTGGATGAACCATCTGGTCTTTTTCGCTGTCGGCACACTTAAACCAGGCCCGTAGCTATAAACACGACGCTGATTGGAAAGTTTAGTCGCTACTCGGACACATTCAAAATGATTGCAAGACTTTCCAGACAAGGCAAAATTAAACTGAAGCGCTTACAAGTGTTTCTGAACATCTGTTCTAACATTAGAATGCTCTCCTGAAAGGCACTTGTCAGGCCTACAGTTTATATGAATATACCGAGGTGTAGGAAGTGCTCAGCCGATCTTGTGGAGTTCAGCCTAGAAGTAGGTAGTCTAAAATAGACTGCCAGCACCACAGAGGTTACCTGGCAGTGACAAAATACTGGGCAGGACTCCACTGATGTGGAGCCATCAGAACCGGTAATGAACAACATCATTCACCCTGTCGAATGCAGACAGACGAAAAGGGGGAAAGGGCGGGGCAGGTGAGATGGGACTGGGAGGAACATCAAGAGAAGAACGAGAATAACGTGAAGAGAGAGAGAGAGAGGCAGAGAAGGGGAGGGTTTGCTCTTATTTGTTGTCACAGAGCCCTGTGCCCCTGCATCTCTGCTCAGTAAACCCCAAATGGGAATAGCACAACATATGACTGTCCCCACCATGCTACAGGGACTAGAACGGTTAGGACAAGAGCCAGCCTTCACATGCGTAAAGTCTAGAACACAGCACTGGATAACTGTGTCAAGACCTGCCTACTTGACATGAGAGGTTCAACGACCAATACATATAGCTCAAAGACCAAATAGGACATAGGCCACTGAGGAATGCCTCTGGAAACTAAACAATACCAGTCTGGCTGTTGGCAGGTTTTGTACATCAGGTAACCCTTGAGCCACTAACCGTAACCACAAACCTACAATCATCTTAACCAGAGGTTAAATGAACCCATACACGTAATAACTTATCTTCACCAGAGGGTAATATCAACTCATACATTTAATAACCACAATAAGCAGAAAGGGCGAAGTGACATTACTCATTTAGCCAATCAGAGGGCTGGTCATATCGTCGTAATATCGTGAGTGGCCAAAGTCCATCCCTGCAGGGACAGGCAGGGATCACTTTAATTCACAAATTAAAGTGAATTCCTCAAGGCAGAGCGTTTTTATTCCAGCCTAGCAGTGGGCTAACGTGACCCACCATCTGGATTGTTAGACACAAGTCCATCTGGGGAGCTGTCTTTTGAAACTGTTTGAAACAGTTTGAACAGTTGATTGGACTGGATTGGTCTGCCATGGTTGTTTTAAAGTAGCTTACGCTGTTGTTAAACCACAACCGTAGCTATCAGTACGACACTGATTGGTAAATTCAGCTGTTACTCGGACAAGTCGCAAGGACTTTAAGATCTCCAGACTGATTTTCGCGGTCAAGTCAAACCGAAGCTGGCGACATCATCCTAATATAGCAGGCTAGCAGCAGTAGGCTATATATGGCACGGCACTCCTACTGCCCCGGCACCACAGGCCTGTCTGTCACGTGATAAATAAACTGGGGTAAATAATACATCTGTCGGGCTGCCGGGGAAGCGGGGAGGGGAGGGGAAGGGCGGGGAAGGGAGGGGGAGGGGAAGGGTGGCTCTGTGAGCTTTAATCCCTGGAGTTAAATGACTGCAATAAAACTCAGCTGTGGACCGTATGGGTTTTCTCCCTGGTTTTCTTTCTGCTTCACGCTGCTATTTTCTCTCTCTCTCTCTCTCTCTCTCTCTCTCTCTCTCTCTTGATCTCAACACACATGCATACACACACACGGTCTCTGTCACTCCATCTAATTTGCTCTCTGTGTAATGATGGCCTGTATCTGCCGGCCAGGTGGGTAAGTGGTCCATTACAGTGCAAGCAGAAAAATAAACAGCCAAGTGGCCGCACTTAGGAGAATCAGCTGCCACTGTCGCATGCCCAGCTGGTTAAACAGTGTTGCATTTGAATCGGTGTTGCCTTCCGGGGTAGAACAGGGCTAATCGCAACTTGTTCTAGATCATTCTGCGTGAACCTGGCGCGGCCATTTTGGACAGAAAACCGCAGCCAGCATTTGACACAGATCATGGATGAAAGATTGGAAGATGCACTGCGTGTGAGCGTGCACGTGTGCGTGCATGTCTGTGTGTGCTTGTCTTCTGCGTGTGTGTTTTTTGCTATTGTAAGAACGTGCTCAGCAGATTTAGATTAGATGCAGTATAGCAGTGTATGCCTGTGGTCTAGCTAAAGTTCCTGCTTGCATGTGGTTTGTTAGATATTTGCTATTTTAACACTATTTAATGATTATTTGGAATTGTATACATATATTAGTCCTACTGTTCCATTATTAATTTTAGATGTACAGTGTGCAGTTGGACCTTTACTCCTTTACTATCCATGGATGTGTTATAAGAATGACAGTGTCTCTTGAGACTGTGTGTTTTGAGACGTGACTCAGCCACCATGCACGGCGCCAGTACTCAGTGTATACTGTAGCTAGCAACCGAGAGTTATACAGTAGCAGAGCATATAGTTAACATCACGTTGTATTGAACATTGACCCCATCTGATTGGCTGCTGCTGTGCCTGACACACCAAGTACTCTCTCCACCGGCTCATTATTTATACATTTACTGTGCATGATCTACAAGAACGTCCTTCAGCATATCTGCTAAAAACATAGGATCTAACAGGTTGATCTTCGGCTCTGCTTGTAAGCACAGGCGTCTCACCGCCAGCAGCAGGATACCTAGCTACGCCTGCTGGAGGGGCAGTCTCAGGACGTATCACAAGATGAGGGGCATGGGATTTGTCTAGTCATGTACCACGGATGATGATATCATAAAACCTGTTTCTCTGCTGTCAGTTATTATGATTCATTCACTGAGTTTCACTTGGAGGGAATTACAGTCAGACATCTTACACAGCATCAATGTTGGGCAATAACTAGTTACTAGTAACTATTTACTGTAATATTATAAAAATGTTCAGTAACTAGTAGTGTAACCAATTACTATTTGCAAAACAGCAATATTATTACTATAGTAATATAAGTAACTAAGTAATGTTGCATTACTTAGTTACAAGAACAAGATTTTTGGCGCTAGCAAACTTATCGTAGGCTAATTGAACCAACCTGTCTGGTTTGAGAGGCTGCAATGTTTTCACTTTGGCTGATTGTTGACTCCTAAGGTTCATTATTGTTCCAATAAAGAGAATTCAATAATAAAATAAGCTTAAATAAACTTCTGAGTGAGCACTGAGGGTATAGGTTCAGGTGTTTGTTGTGTGTGATATTGAGTTCAAATATCAGCAATAATATAAAATAAATATCTTTCTCTAGCATTGCTTACTTTTAACCTTGAATGTTCTTTTTTCTCACACACACTAAGCACAAGGTAAGTGTGAATGTGTGTGTGTGTGTGTGTGTTTGTGTTGCAGCCCGCTGCCATTCAGCGAACCCCATTAATCTCCATTCGCAGGCTGACTATGGGTAAGTAAACACCAGTGACCAGCAGCTTAAGTCAGAGTCTGTCTCTCTTGCGCCCTCTGCTGCCCGAGCCCACTATGGCGGCACAGTGCGTTTCTCATTAGGGCAAGCTGTGCCAAAGCAGTGCCTGGATGCTGGCGGGAGGGGATAATGCTTATGTGTGTGTGTGTGTGTGTCAGGTGTGTGTGTGTGTGTGTGTGTGTGTTCTAAACAGAGACATTGTTTAACGTGTCATTTAAAGTGCCACTCCCCCAGGGTGGTTCTATCACTGGCTAACACACATTTAAGTTAAAACGATCTCAAGCCTTGAGTCAGCACTTAATAAGAAAGAAAGAAAGAAATTAATAAATAAGAACGATACACAATCCAGTCTAGCCAGGCAATCTCCTCCTGCAGCACTGTAACCATGACGCTCTTCATAATTGGACACACTTGATGTCAAATCTCCCGTCTCCCGCAGAGGCTGTGGGGCGAAATCTCCGCTTGAAGCCAGTGTGCCTGTGTATCTTCACGCTTCTCATCAAAATGGAACATTTCAGACGAGACCCTGGAGGTAGCTGGGGTTCAAGTGGAGAGTGTTGTCCGCACTGCAGGATGTTTAGCTTCAGTAGGAACTGCAGACTGAGCCATATTCCTTATACTGTTTAGCTACAGTAACTGCATACTGAGCCATATTCCTTATACTGTTTAGCTACAGTAACTGCATACTGAGCAATAGTCCTTATACTGTAGGCAAGTCTGGCCTCTGGGCTGCCATCTTGGTAACGCCCCTGGTTATTTTGGGTTAACCAGACAAGGCCCCTATCTAAATGAATGGCCAGAGCTGTAACTTTAAATAGTTACTGGGACATACAACTGAATGTATTGAATCACCAGTCACATCTGACAACAAAAGAAAAGCTTAGAAAGTAACTAAAATCTGCTTTTTTCTCTTACCATTTCTACTTAAATTTACCAAATACATAACAGAACTCCACTAGAGCCTGGAAGATTTCGGGCTGCTTGTTTGCCAGGTTGTGTGTGTGTTTGTGTGTGTCACCTTATGTGTTTCCTATGCACTGCCGGGGTGGAGCTCTCCTATCAGGTGTATCCGTGGCACAACATGTCTGCAGGTATGTCAGCAACACCGATCACCATCGAGGCAGCCGCTTCATTTGCACTCAATTCTAAATACAAATGAATGTTTTAATTCAAACCCTGTGAGGAAGAGGTTGGTCGCATACATTAGCCTGTTAATTGAATGAAGGTGCTGGAGAGTGTCTTGATGAACGTGAAAAGTTGTTAACCGCATCTTGATTATGTGGCACATCTCATTTCGAGACAACGAGGGCAAACATTAATCTCTTGCCTATCGTAAGTGCAGATGCACAGATACGGTAGTGAATTAGCAAATGCCCCAGGAAATAGACGGGTCATTACTCTCAAGATGATTGTTATTGTGGTGATTTTTCAAAAGGTTGCACGTCACAAGTAGAACTTAATAGAACATAATACAGACAGTCTAACTCAAAACTACAGTTCTGCTTCTTCTCTTCCCAGATATTCTATTAAACATCACACCTTAAACGCAAGGTGAGATTGGCACTGAATAACACGTGATCATTTTGTGGCGGTGACATGCCATGCAAGTTTGAGTTAAGTTAAAGTAAAAACAGTTATGTTTCATGACAAAACGCCAACCCTACCGTCGCATGTCTGACCCTAACGTAGCCCCCCCCCCACACACCTTCTTCCCCCTTAAATCCTCTGGCCAGATTAACATCACCATTCAGCACTCACAATGGAGAGATCTATGCATGCACACTTTACCTGTTACCCCCACTGTACTGTACTGTACTGAGGACTTGTGTGAGATGAAAACATACGCAGTGCACCATTCATGCTGTACACTGTATAAATACACCTTGTACAACATATGTGGAACACACAGAGACTGAAACGAGCCCGGGAGACTTCACGCTCGTCTGCCCGTCAGGCCAGGGGGATGTCGTTAACACCAAGAGAACAGCCAACCACGCCGGCGATGGCTGGCGACGGCTAGCTTGGGGACCAAGCCTTCTCTCGCCTGTTCCGGTGTGCGTCTCCCTTAGACGCCCCCACCTATTCACACGGTCCACGGGTCCCCATCACACTATAGGAGCTGTGAGGACAGCCCAGATGGGGCTACTAAAAGGCCAAGACTGTCACCAGCAAACAGCTGGGAGTAGGACCATTCACACGCTACCAAAGATCGCAATGGTGTGTGTGTGTGTGTGTGTGTGTGTGTACACATTTCAAATACAAAGTTGTATTTTGTATTTAATAGGATTGTTGAAAATGGCTTCATAAACGTGTTTTGCATTTTGCAAGTTAAGAAATACCATAAAATAAAAATAAAAATATAATTTTTTAATTTCTGTGAGATGTTTACATGGGGCTGCCTGTGATTGGTGCTTACTATGTTAAGACTTGTTGAGATACTCTGAATTTGACAAAAAGCATAATATCTTACAATCTCTTACCTTTATCTGGTTGTATATATCAGATTTGTTAAGCCATGAAAGCAGTTCTCTAACACTACCGCTACCAAAGAGTGCGGCGGTGTGTGTGTGCGCGTGTGCGTGTGTGTACCTTTACAGTATGTCAGTGACAGGCTCAGTAATGTTTCGTGATCCCAGTCCTGTGTTAGTCTCGTCCCTTCATGTGTTTCCCTTGTATATCAAGCCTGTTTGCCCGTCACTCCCTGCCCAGTGTTTCCCAGTCTCGTTAATTCCACCCGTGCCTGTGTAATCACATCTGATGTGCTGCACCTGTTCCTCGTTGTTGTGAGCCAATGGTCTGTCTCCCTGTCTTGTCTACCTGTGTATTTAGCCTCAGTGTTTCTCCCAGTCCTTTGTCGGCTATTATTGAGGTGTGTATCAGTGTTGCGGTGCTCCTGCGGTCCCGCCTTTTGTTTCTTTTGGAATAAACCTTGTTTAAGTTCGCTACGTGTCTCGCGTTTGGGTCCGTACCTCCGTGCAAACGTGACACTCAGATTGGACCACCAAACACCAACTGACCCCCATCTAGACCTCCAGTTGGCCAGAGTGGATGCATACGAACATGTAGGCCCGTGTGTGCGTGTGCACATTTACGTCTCGTGCGTGTGTGTGTGTGTGTGTGTGTGTGTGTGTGTGTGTGTGTGAGAGAGAGAGTGAGAGATAATCAAGTGATGATATCTCTGGTCTGATATTATTTACCTCATATTCTGAGGTGTTTTAACTGTGTTTGAGACGGCTGCGTCCAGCAGACTTCTCTTCCACCCTGATTGTGACTCCATGCATGTACATCCCGAGATGTGAATCTGCGCCGTGCCTCTGGGAATGAGTTTAGAGTGCGGGTTGTGAGGAGAAAATACATTATTCTCAGTGAGACAGACATTTTGTGTATCCTACAGAATCCTAAGGCATTGCTCTTTATTTATTTTTTGTTTTTCAGCTGTGTGAAAGAGAACTTTTCCTCAGTTGTATCAAGAGGAGGGCTGACATCTGACTTGGATGTACAGCATCATATTGGGAATAAAGCAGTTCTCATCGCATTTTGTCATGCTCTCTCTCCGTCTTCTTCCTCCATCTGCCTTTCTAAAATATTTTGGAAGACTGACGCTTCCAAGCTGTGCGAAGAAAAGCTGAGGAAAACGTTGGAATGGGGGGGTTGGTGGTGAGATGGGGGTGGGGAAGATGGGGGGGGGGGTGGGGGGATGGGGTGATGGTTGAGAGAATGCACGATGGAGAGGGCAGAGGGAAGGGAGTGAGGGGAGCAGTTTCCATAGTAACTTGTGGTTGTGTGAGCCCGGGTAGAGAAGAGAGAGAGGGGGGAGGGAGGGGGTCGGAGGGAGAGGGGTTTAATTGCTCCTCTCCCCGTCTAATCTCCCGTATAAGCCTGAACATTGTTTGTCCAGCGTCCTCCTCCAGATCTCTGTCTGAGCTCTAAGGACAGTGTCCAGTGGCCGTGGACAGAACAGGCCGCACACCCCACCCCTTCCTTCCTGCGGTGTACTCAGCCCCAATGTAACTGTAATTCTGATGAATTCCTGGCACCGCTCACTGCTCATGTCTCCACATGAGCAGTGGGCCCATTTGTATTGATTAGGAGGTAATGGTGTGCAGCCCCCGTGGAGTTGGGCATCATTTGGCCCGAAGGCACCACGGAAGGCTGCTTGATAGTGCCACTCACATGTTGGTCTGGGACCTGCGTGCGTGCGTGCCTTGCGTTATACTGGAATATGTCAACATTGCATGTAGTGGAATAAGGAGATATTCCAACAGTAGTGGAATATGTGTGCATGTAAACATGTAAATGAATGGATGTGCAGCCAGTTTGTGTGTGAGCGTGCATATAGGTGCACATGTGCGTGCATGGTTTTTATAAACCTAACTCCCTTGAAAGTGGAGTCAAGAAAACAGCAGACCACAGGAAGGCCAGGAGATAACGTTTTCACGGCTCCCTGAGATGATTTTCCCACTGTCTCGGCACACCAAAACCATCCAGACCTAATCCTGATTTAGTGCCTTCCGAGCCTTTGAAGCCCCGGAAAAATTCTCCGGAATATTCCATCCTGTTTTTTTTTTTTTTTTTTCCTCAGTCAAGGGAGTCTCCTTAGTCTTCCGCTGGTCCGTATTCCCTGCTGACCTGAATGCACCCCTGTTTATGCTCAGAGCCAACTGGCTGTGTGTGATTGACTGCTATTTAAAAGCGTAAAGACCGCGTTTGCGTGGGTGTGTGTGTGTGTGCGCGTGTTGGTGTGTTTGTAATATATAGTATGCATGTGTTGTGTTACGGAGGTAGTTTTATAGATGTGTCTTTAGGGTGTTGTCAAGCAGATTCTTGACATCTTTCTCAGAGCTGTCACACACCAAAAAAAGGATGCACATATTGTACGCGTGTGCGTACACACACACACACACGCACACCTGTTTGGATGTGATCACTAACCAGTGAAGATTGACATTGGTGGGAAAGAGCCTGTCGAGCTGTCTGCAACGGCACCCGTCCTGAGGAGCTACAAACAAACGCTTTAGAGCAGCTGAGAGGACCTAGGGAGAGACGGTGAGAAGACACCAGGAGGAGAAGAGATCCCTGCAGCCCGAGGCTGAGGTCATGAAGGTGTGTGTGTGTGGAGGGGGGTGCCACACAAGATATAACACCAAGGCTGTTGGGATGCTGCTGGGTTCACATGGAACACGGTGGATGATGAAGATGCCATGGGTGGGGTCCTGGCCAGGCCTTGTGACACCATCCTGATCTTCCAAGAATCAGTCCGAGACAACATGCCAATCGATCTAAACCAGTGCTTCTGACCAGTCAGCGTCTTGCTGGCTGGTGTACGTCTGGTGACAGACAGTAAGACAGTTCATCCTACAAGTTCAAGGTTATTCTTAGCTAGCCAGCCATGAGCTGAAGCGAAGCCCCGGGAGACCATCCTGATCTCACGTGGCTTCAGTTGGACTTTGCTCGCGTGCTTGAAATCATTTCGGCTAAGTAACCATTGAGGTGACCAATCAGTGTCGTGCTGATAGATAGGGCTTAGGTGTGGTGAAAGATACTTGAAAACAACAATGGCAGACAGATGCTTCATCCAATCAACTGCCAATTTTTTTTCTTTCTAAACAGTTTCAATAGACCCATATAGTTCTGTCAGGTTGGTCCTCGCCAGTCCTGGTCACCCTCAACTACTGGAGCCCGCAATAGTGCTTTCTCATATTTATTGTCAGAGCTCAACATATATCGGTATACCGGTAATCATGTAAACACATTGAGAAAGCAAGGGCATTGTTGTAAGCGGTCTGCTGTTAATTATACCTTCATCAAGGTCACATGTAAGCTTGTGAGATATTGAGTTGTTTGTATTTGTAGAGTATATATTATACCACTCAGAAACATCAAAACATCCAGTGTAATGCTGTCTAGCTACTAGGATTAGGTATGGCTGTTCAAGACAATGCAAAGCTACAGTACATCTAAATATCAAGAGCTTTTTGGTTCAATGGTTTCAGATACATTTACGGCATTTGGCAGACGCTTTTATCCAAAGCGACTTACATTTAGTACATTGGTCAGTAGTTGGACAGGTCGT
>JAODOY010021241.1:0-24797 GCA_025399855.1 Forbesichthys papilliferus
TACATATATATATATATATATATATTAGCATGTTCTATGGTTATTAGAGGTCAACATTTAAGGCTGCAGTACATTTACAATTTGTTTTATTTTTTGAGTACAATTCAATCTCATCCTTGAAATGAAACTAGATTGTTATTTAAAATACCATTTAGACCTGAATACTATAACAGTTTTATTCATATCGCTATACTGCTAAAAATTAATCCTCACTTTATTCCAATACAAAGAGTTACACAAAAATGTACAAAAACTATGGTATTTCTATGTTTACAGTGTGTGTTCTGTGTCACGTGTCTTTGTGAACTGTGTGTATACTGTACCATGGACAGGCGATCCAATGGTGTGGACCTGCAGGAAAATAGGCTCACTCTCCAAGTCCTCCTCCACAGAGTAGATACTGATGTTATAGAGGACACCGGGGTAAAGGTCAACCAAGGTCACCGACGTCTCTGAGTGTGGCAGGGTCAGTTCTGTGCTGCTGCCCTCTATGGATGGGGTGTATATCACACGGTAGCCTTGGGAAGTGGAACAGATCAGATTAGATTCTAACAATTTTAATGGTTTCAATTATACCGCCATAAGATTATATAGTTTATATGTTTATTATTTTTGTTGTTATAACATGATTAAATACATACACTGTAATAGATGTGTATGCTTTTGCTTTTGCTATGTATGTGTACATGCATTCACAAACACAATAAATTATATATTTTAAACACACACACACACACACACACACACACATAGAAGGTTTCTACCTGTAATAGGTGCTTGTGGCCTGGTCCATCTTATGTGAATTGTGGTCTCTCCCACCTTGCCCAATGAATGCTGAGCAGGGGCGTCAGGAACTGAAAGATGTATACAACATTTGAATTACATGCTAGCTCAATCCCCAAATTCTGTCCCTCTTCACATTTTCAGACACCCCAGAATGGATGGAATGCCGTGCCCGGGGGCAGGAATGTCCAGTTCCCACCTGTGGTCTTTGAAGTGGTGAGAATGAGAGATTTTCCTTCTGGTGAAACCTCGTAGACATTGACGTTGTACTTGCGTCCGGGCAGCAGGTCGGAAATGCTGACCGAGGTGGCAGTTTTAGGCAGATCTGCAAAAACACAGAGCACACTGTTCAGTGAATCTTGTTTACAGTTCTCAGCAAATACAAATACAGCACACGTGGAAATATTTGGGTCACTTGAGTCACTTCAGCCTGTGACTCAAGCATTTGTATAAACCGAACCAGGGTTACACTTGTAACTGTTAATAAAAACACACAAACCAGGTGCTACAGTAGCAGCAGACATTCAGGACTCACCCAGAGCTTTACGCGTAGTTACATCCTCACTGAGCTCATATTCCACCCTGAACCCAGATATGGTCTCAGAAGCAGACGTCCAGGAGATGACGAAGCTGTTGGAGGTGATTTCTGTCACGGACTCAGAAGTATCCACTATATGATCAAGCTTTGTGGTTTCCCCCTCTGACGTGGTCACTGTAAAGACAAGAGTGGGGTATATGTACTGTTTGTGCATACATTTTAAACATGGCAATGCACTGTAATTGTATCATGTGGATGGGTGTTGCAAGCTATACCATTTGTCTCATGACACTACAGTATATTTACACTGTATATAGGCCTATATATTCAGTATATAATATGCATATACAGTATATAATATAATATGTACATATAATATTCCATATAATTCCTTATATTTCCAAATAACAGAGCTGAAGCCAGACGCACGTGAGCCGTAGGTGGTGGTGAAGTCAAAGTGTGTGACTTCCTGGCGTCCGCTACGCATGGTGCTAATTAGCTGACCCTCGTAGGTAATGCCTGGCCGCAGCCCAGAGATGGTGTATGAGTTCAGGTGACCAGGGATCTCAACCGACTTCCAGGAAGCATGGGTGTTTTTCTGTCAGGAGGGGTGAAAAGGCTATTGTTTTAAAAGTGGACATACCATACGTGTATTGTATATTTTAAACATTCATATTACGGTGTACATTAACATGTATTCTATAGATTGCATGGTTTACATATAATCTTATTATTATTTATTATTATTATTGGTTACACACAATTTCAGTTACCTTCAAACAACACAACGGTAAAGTATTTTTATAATAGGGTCTGCTAGCAAAAAAACCAACAACATTTAAAGAAAAATGTAATATCTAATGTACGCATCACATACCACTCTCCATTTAAGGATGTATTGGGTAATGTGTGTCGAAGTAGGGGCGTTCCACTGAATTGGGTGAGAGTCCGGCTGTTTCCCAGCCTCTTTAATGATCACTTGGACGGGCCTGTGGCCACCTGGAGAGAAGGGATGTAGAGGAGGGAATAGGAACAAAGCTTAATGAGGACACGGCTATTGCTGTAATACACATGGATCCACACACACACACACACACACACAGCAGCTGTTTTACAGTGCAGCTGGTAATTGTTAACGTGATTTAGAACATTGAGGGCAATTTAGAAGAGCAGTGACCAATACACTGTCCTGTACTACCAATCAAACCAGAATATCAAATGGGTTGGGTGAATTGGGACATGAGTATATGTGGCTTGTTAGGTTAGCAGGCATGTAAAACATACGGTTGACGTGATAGGTCCAACCTACTCGTCCAACATCAAAGTTAAGGATCCAACTCCCTCCCCATTTTATTTTTACAGACAGAAGTGGGACATTGAAGTGGTATCTAATGGCGAAAGAAATTAGTGAAGAAAGCTAGCACAAAATAAAGCGTCATTGTGTGAGATTATATTATTACTTGAGCATATCGTATTTAATACCATGAAATCCTTCATTTAAAAACAACTAATACTGCAAAACCCACAAAACCATATCGTGGTCACATGCAACACACATCCTTTTGTTGGGTAGCAAGGACCCATTGTGACTCCACTCTGCCCCCTCTGGCCAATGCATGCCAATTTTGAGATCTTCCATTAAAATGCTTTCAGTGATCATCGGTGTAGACACAATATGCAATGTCATCACATCTCTTACCTGTGAATGTATGTTGTGGGTCACAGCTCATCTCGCCAATGCCGTTGCCATAGCAATAACAGCGGTAGCTGACGCCACGGAGCACTTTGTCCCACGAGTCTCCTATCTGATAGAACGTTCTGGTCTGTGCCTCCTGACACTGGTCTATAGAAGGGTGGCCAGCAAACAAAATCATTGGTAACTCATTAGCCTCTGTCCCAAATGGGGGGGAACAAATCCATGCGCTCTGAACCCACCGACAGCGTCACATTTCCAGCGACCACGCCCCTGTCCGAGGCAGGTACAGTTCATCATGTAGCCTGCATCATGGAGCTTGGAGAAAGTCTGGTCTACCTCGTACGTCAGGCCATCAACAATGCATTGGTCTGGACACATGATGCAAAGTGGTTAGGATCGGACTTGAACGAACATGCTTTTGGAACAAACTAAACGCATGTACTTTGGTAGTAGCACAGAACAGACCTGCCACAATGTATGTTTTCTAACTCACTTGCGACTGAAAACATACGTAAGTGCGTGTAAGGTCTTGAATAATGTGTATGCAGCACAGCTGCGTAATGAAAGGCAGTGGGCCGTCTGACCTCTTAGTTGAGAGTAAGCAATGCAATTCCATTCTCCTCGGCCATTGCCCAGGCATGTGCATTGCATCAGGTGACCCATTTCGTCATGTCGTTTGTCCCACTTGTCGCCCACGCGGTGCATGATGCCGTCATTGGTCGTGCACACCTCTTCGTGAGCTGCACAACATTCAATATGCAATATGAACCAAGTGTGTATAAGAGAGACTCAAGTATCTGCGCTAAGACAAGTTGCTGCTTTTTGTATGTGCGTGCTATAAACTACTTACAATAATAATAATGATAATACAGTACAACAATAAATAGACCTACTACAATTATTATTACTACCAATAATAGCTATAACAAAACAAACAATATTGAATCTTTGAAAAACTAAAAACTAAAAAAATCACAATTAATACACAAAAACCTAGATTTAAATGACAAAATATGAATTCAGAAATAAAATCATACACTTTTTAAATATAAATCTATAAATCCTCTCGCAATGCCTCATTGTATACCCCTGTGGGTCACCCACATAGTGAACCACAGTGTTTATACAGGGTGGGAGGGGGTTAAGATGAGGCTAATGCTTATGTAACAGCTTTCAAAGAGACATTTCTCACCCTCTCGCCCATGATCATAAACTGCCGCCTGTTTCAAGAGCGGTCATTTAGACCCCAATTGGCTTCAAGTGACCCCTTCTGCCAAACGTCCATTAGCCTCAATAAGAACCAGATTAAAGTAACGACACTACATTTATCTTGATTATGTCCTTGAGGAACAATAACTACGGTGGGGCACTTACACAGGGGAAGTGTGTTTAGCAGTGCAAGGGTCTTCCCTGCCAACACACACACACACACACACTCTCACCAGCCATGGGGCAGAACCCAAAGTGTTGCTCGGCGTCGTAGTCGTTGGTGGTGCCGCACCACTTCATGCTGTCGCGGCGACCGTCCGACGTGCACTCGGTGTAGTTGCGGCCGTTGTACAGGAACGGGAAATGGCAGATGGCGCCGTTGGCGTTCCCCCCTCGAGTCGCCACCATGACTGTGGGGGAGAGCACGGGTCAGAGGATCACCTCCACCTCACGCACCGGCGTTTATAACTGGCCCTCGTCTCTCACCGTATCGGTCAGTACAGAAGGAATACTGCTGATCCCGGTCGTACAGCGAGGTGGTGGCACACCACAGCTGTCCGTCAGAGCGCCCGTCCGACGTGCAGGAGTAGTACGTCTTCCCCCGGAACACGAACGGGATGACGCATGGCTGGCCCTCGGAGCTGCCCCCGTACACCTGTGATTGGGCGTCTGCACGGGAGGTATCGGAGAGGGAGATTGTCTGTAAAGGAAGTGTCTTATCTTTGCTGAACAATGACCTAGCTTATTCACGCACACACGCGCGCACACCCGCACGCACACGCACGCACACACGCACACACACACACACAGACTGTGATGGGATGACCAAGGAGGCAACTAGAGAAATCAGTGGTAAGGGATATCTTAATTGTTATGGTTTACACACATTCACATTGACCTGCCATAAATAGACTCACCCCAGTCCTGACAGCTAACTCCATTGCCCATGCAGGTACATAGGACCTGCTTGCTTCCCTGGCTCTTGATCCAGCGCTGGCCTTCGTAGTAGAGGGCGCCAGAGTCTGTGCGGCAGGTCCCCTCAGTGGGGGGCTCAGAGTGAGGTTCAGCCGTATGAATCACAGCTATCACAGACGAACCTGCGCACAGCCATTTGTAATGGGAGCAGGTGAGGATACCTAGCTTCACATTACATCCTGATCTCGCGAGCTTCAGTTCGAGAATCAGTCTGGAGATCTTGGAAATCAAGGTGATTCAGGCCGATAAACCTAGCGTGTTGCCAATCGGCGTCGCAGTTTAGCTATGGGTGTTGTTTAAGTGTGACGTAGGCGACCTGGAAACACCTAGAGTTGAAAACGCCTAGAGATCATAAATTATCATTTATTATAAGAGAAAAGGCTTTTCTCGATGGAAAATATGTTTTCTACTGCAAGTGGATAACAACAGACGGCTGGTTCACATGGTTCGTCCAATCACATGCAAAGTATTTTTTTGAAAGCGCCTGCCCTCTTGAAACCGTTTTAATGGACGGCTCCCAAGATGGATGTGTCTAACCAGACACAGATATCTGGTGTGACACCAGCAGTCAGTGGGTAATGTTACTTCTAGTGACGGCATTAAGAGGCAGTGTGAGGGTTTTGTTGAGAGGTTGTCATGTCTCACCCTGGCCTGTGGCGTGATGGGTGGTATGTCTCTCACACTTGTGCTCCCCGCGGCCGTTTCCTGTGCACGTGCATTGCATGTCTCCGCGCGCGTCCTTCTTGGTCCACTGCTCTCCGATGCTGAAGGATCTCTTGATGTCATTGTCGTTACAGCGGTCTGGGCCCAACACAGCAGCAATGTTCAGCAGCCAACACACATTGGTGTGTGTGCACGTGCGTGAGTGTGCGTGTGTGTGGTTGAAGGAAGAGAGTACTACTTACTCCTTGAGGTACATGTAATGCGACCAATGCCGTCTCCTATGCAGGTACAGTCGATTTTCATCCAGCCTTGGTATGATCTTACCCACGACTCACCCACAACATAGGACGCTCTGGCGGTGTTGTCATAGCAGTGCTCAGCTTCACATTGAAATGACAAAAACGCCTAGATGAGCCTCAGAGGGTTTACAGCACAACCACACTCAAAGTCACAGTAATTCAATTCTCACAGGGTAGGGTTTGTGATAGGAAAGGCTAGTGGCTAGTCCCAGCTAAAAGGGCCTTTGTTTAATTCAATGTGCCCAGCCTATTTTAAGTCGTTCTGAGCCCCTGCATTGCACTCACTGTCACTTTGGCTAAAAGTTTAAATTAAAAAGAATTAAAGAATAATGTTTCACAGAATAAACCACTATGGGAATCAATAGTGTTATTCATTTTAAGTTACATTGTTTGTGCAGAGGGAAAAAGCACTCTGTTGTTTGCACTGTGACATCAACCAAAGTCCAAAATCTGGGAAATGGCCTGATTTAGTGCATTGGCTTTCACCAGCGTCCTGACATTTAATAGCATTTTATCATGAAACACACAAATTGTACAAATTATCGGTTATACTTCCAGTAGGCGTATTCACACGTTTTCACACAACATAATGTAAAATACTATGAATGTGAAGGTAGGCCTACTCACCCACTGGCTTACAGGTCCACTCTCCCTTGGCATTTCCGAGACACACACACTCAAGCATGTAGTCCGCAGTTTCGTGCGGCCTCTGCCAAGTATCACCAATTTTATACGACCTTCCACCTTCATGGCACCTATCTTTAAATAACAGAAACATATAAACAAATGTAAAAACGCGCAATGTAGCAATTTATTCCATAAACCACAATTTACAGAAATGTATTGCCATATTACAACCTGCTACTCACTTGCTATGGTACATCTGACTTGGACTCGACCAGAGCTGGTACAGGTACAGTCCCAAATCATACCGTCCTTTGGCCGCTCATAAGTATCCCCGACACGGTATGAGCGCATATTGATATTATCATAGCAGGTGTCCTCCTCTGAGAGAAGAATACGAGGTTATTTCTGAGTATAAATCTTTCTCACACTGCCAAATACTGTTTGACCAACATGCACTGACCATCAGACTTGGTTTTACATCTGGCCCCTGATTGATCATTGCAGGTGCACACTAGTGTACTTCCACGATATATCTTCTCCCACTGCTCATTCACCCTGTATGACCGACCGCCGTCTTCACAGGCGGCTGTAAAGATATAAGATATGGCCATAGTATAGTCTAGTTGTTCCATAATTGTACCGTTTATACAAATTAGGTAACGTTTAGTCGATAAGAAGATGATCCAACTCATCTAATCGTCCAAAGCAATAATAAAACAGCAACAGCTGTATGTGATAACCTGTGCGCATTTACGCACGGGGAAAAAAATATGGGCAATTTGAAAATCGCCGTACAAAACAGAAATATAGCTGACTTACCTTCAGTACCGACCGCCGTCTCAGGATATACTTGGTACTGTCCAGATTGTCTTTTTGTTTTGCTTTTGCCTTGACTCTTTGGCATACAATGAACGGCGCTACAGACGCAGAGCGCAACCAGCAACCCCGTAATAGGGATACCAGTCATATTGTCTTACAGTGATTTAAATAATAACACTAGTGCTAATACTAAGTAGATGAAAAGAAAAGTAGTTAGAAAGAAAGCAAGTGCACAGTTGTTTCCCTGGAAATTTGAAGTTGTCCCTGGTGTCCGCTGCTGTTTTTCCCGACTGCCCTGTCTGCAGCCTTGCAGCTGATGCGCTAGAACGAGGGGAAGAGGGTATGCACTGTTTTTATATCAGAGCACGTCGACGACGCTGCAAGAGTGGGAGTTAGTGGATTACCCAAAGCCGCAGCAGTGACACGTGACCCGACACCAAACCTCAAATGACCAAAAAGGTATTAGGTATAGCCTATACTTACACTACACGGATGATCTGTATACTGGAAGTAAATAATACAAATAATATATTAAAAGAAAATACTTGTATAACTGCATTTACTGTAGCAGTCACGTTTTTCATCATTACCCTAAATGTTTACATTCCACACAGACAGAGTTCACAGACAAAGCTAAAATTAACGACGAATTCAGGCTACTTACGGTGTGCACAAACAGTCGGCCGCCACAACGAATCCTGTTGCACCTCAATCAATTTCCCTCATGACTACGGCCCCCAACTATAGTGATAGATCGTCCAGCTCATGACAGGACAGAACAATTAAATTCAAACTGTGAGCGGTCATGTTTTAACGTGATTGTGTAATAACTGATAAATATTTGTATTCCAAAATTAGGCCCATCAATCATCTGAACTCAAATGAATATTTTATAGGAATCAAATGTTCTTGGATATTAACCCAAATGGGGTTAGGAAAATCCAGCCACAATTAACTGTTTTGGTCATGCTTGTGGTAGCTTGTTTGCAGAAGCTGACACAGCTTTAAACACCAGTTACATAGTTCCACCACACTTACTCATGCGGGCAGGGTCTGAAAAGTGCCTTCTGTATGTGAGATTGTGGTTTTATTCCTGCCAAAGTCCTTGTGAAACCAGCTGGGATATGGAAGAACACTGTATGCTTCTAGAAGAAACTGGGAAAAAAATGTTTTAAAAAATTATAAAATTAGTTGTTTTAATGTAGAAAGTTACTTTACATACTTTATGTGTGTATATTTTTTGTGCATACAACTGTACATAAACAGTGCTGTAAAGTTTTGGCTACCATATGAGACTGCTCACAAACAACAATAAGAGATCTTTGTGGCCACTTTTTAATAGAACAATGTATCCCCTGATATGACTTTGTTCTAGGCTACTTTTTGAAGTTCTAGATTTATGGCCTGTCTCTTTCTAATCCTCTGGGAGGCAGCCTGGATTGCATCAAACTGTTGCACATAGGCCTACATGTCCATATATCAAACCTTTGTACACTTTACTTATCTTAAATATAATTCTCTCTCTCTCTCTCTCTCTCTCTCTCTCTCTCTCTCTCTCTCTCAGGGCTGATGACGTTATACATAATTGCAAAACATTGTATGAATTTCTATCAATTTAAATTTGGAGGTCACAATTCTATTTTTAGACATACAGTTGTTTTAGACTCTTTCACTGCAATTTTGTATTTTATACTTATTAAGTTCACTTTGGCCTGTAGTTTCTCCCTTCACTGTCTGTGTGTTTTTTGGCTCTGGCATGCACATGCCTTGTCTAAAGTATAAAGTAATTTATATGTGTGTGTCTCCATGCGATTACAGGTTAAAAAATGTTTTCCTGGCTAAAATGGTACTCACACACATTCCTTTGGAAAAGCACACACAGTCCCACAATGCTAGCATGACTTTGTACATTCAAAGGCGTGGGAGCGCTCGTTTTTTATTTGCGGCTTACCACCTCTGCTTCAGCAAACTGTGAATGGAGCGTTTGAAGCGTAGAAGTCCCTGGCCTGCAGGGTCAGTCAGCATGAGAAAGAGGTGGAGTAGTGTAAGAGTGAATGTGATAAAGATGTGGAGAGGGAGGTGGGGTGTTATAGGGATGAAAAGACAAGCGGTTAGAGAGCTGGAGAGGAGCTGATCTTACAAGGCGGTGCAATGTAGGGGGCCTGTAGGGGGAAAGAACGCCGCAGATGGTCCGTCACACCCTTTTGCCCATAGGCTTAAGTTGCAAGCACGCATTATCACAGAATAAGTAACAATTGAGGAGGTCTGCTCAACTCAAGTGAAAGCACATTGCCTAATTATGTTATGACACCCTGAAAACCACATATGTCCACTGCAGATGAAGGTGCCTGTTTTATGCACCCCTGCAAAGGGCTTGTAGCAGGGGGGAGGGGTACATAGTGTGAATCAAGGAGTTCTGTAGGTGGGGGTATAGGGTGATAGTTTGGGGTGTGATCTACACAACACTCGGGTGTAGGAGGTACGTGCAATTTCCTAAACAAAACAGCCCACTTGTTCTTTTTCGTCGGTCTAATTCTCTCCAAATAAACTCTAAACAAAAAAAAGTCTCCAAAAACGCTCTGGAGTGCCCCACTGAATCAGAATGGTGAGCTAGATGGCCATGCACTTCTGCAGATCATGCTCGAGTGCTGTGACCATGTCAGACACCCGCCATTGCTTCAGTGTTAGTCAGCGGCCAGGGCGTTCTTGTGCACAGGATGTGAAGCCAGGCGTGACAAAGGCCAGAGGATGCCAGTATCAGGAGTCAAACCTTTTGACAAGGCGGAGGAGAAGATTCCACACTGCCGTGCGACAATATCACGGTTACCGTGGAAACCGGAGGGGCTGGGATTATCAATGGTCAACTTGACCGACCGAAAGACGACGAGAAGAAATGTGAGTCAGGCTATCTGTCTGTCGCAGGTTTGGGAAATGGGGTGAGGTGGCGACGGTGCTGTGTCATCGTTTTCCGCTCACACACATGCAGGAGATGTTGTGATGTTGTGATTGGCGAATATGATTCTGTACACTGTATTTGTCTCTGGCTCACCCTCGCTTTCCTCCACCAAATTCCCTTTGCTTCTCTCCCTGCACTTAAAATACTAATCTCTCTAAATGTCTTGGTGTTTAATGGCCTCTCCATCACTTGACTATACTGAGTGGGACCCCTTACTCTTCCACAGTACTCAGACGCTCAGGGGTGGGGTTTTAAAACATAAACAGTGAGCTGCACAGGTAAATATGGGTTACTGTGGGCCAATTACAATAATACAATTAAGGCATGTAAAAATGAATAATAATTATGACACATTGTCAGTTACTTTAATGGTGAGCCAACTTAGAAAAGCGTTTGCTGTTGTGCTTTTGTCAAATAAATATGTCTGAGTGGTAAATAGCTTTCTGTTGATCCAGCCATCTCCTAGAACACATAAGACTTGGACATGGTGAATCAAGTCAACTTGATTATGGGTTTATCCCCCAGACAATCCCCGTAAGGGTGGTGGGACTATTAGTGGAAACATACCTGTAAGTCTGCATTTTGTTTACCCGCTGAAATATGAAAAATAGCTGCTTGTTAGCAGGGGAAAATAAGCTTCACAGACATCCACAGTGTTTGGGACCCATGTGAAAGCGTCTGTGCCTTTTCCTGATGCACGTACGTAACTATGACTGATTACGGTCTGAGACTGAGGCTTTAATTCAGCGTGTTAATGATTCCCGTGATTACACCCCCGTAGCACATTAGCAAGGGACATCCAGTAAGTCACGGTGTGACCATACATTTTAAATCTGCCTCCTCACCACAACTTACATGTGTTCTTACAGAGAAAGTGCTTTAGTTGACCACATAAGACATTTTGAACAAAAGGCAGATTGCTGTACAGCCAACCGGGTTGCTCAGTTAGAACACAATGTATTGAGTTTATTATGTATGAACTAATTTTCTCTTCCACAGTAAAGCTGCTTACGCCCAACTTGTGTGCCAAATTGGGTGATTGTGCAGTTGTTTCCAAATGTTTTCCTAAAAATGTACGTTTTCAGCTCGTTAAAGACACATAGTTTCCATCATGCTTTGTCCATTATGTTTAAAACACTATTCATACTACGTCAATACCAGTAGTTTTCAAAAGTTGGCTTCTGTCGTCAATTTTAATAATTGTACTGGACAATAAAACAATAGATAGAAAAACAAACTTAATGATATAATATTTTCTAAAAGTGGTTCAGTGATGCACAATTACACAGTAATACGAAGAAAGAGCAATTACATTCGCTTACCTTTAAGGAACTCCATCAAAGCTTTCTTTTAAAATGTGCTCACATCGCAAAGAATATGATATAGATTGCAAACTTTTACTGCATGCTAACATAATTTGGGAGTGAAATCTACATGTATGAGTAACTGACAAACACATACACAAGTTTATGTTATAAAAACACCTATTGACAAACAATTAAAAGCCAAGGTAGCCGTGCTTGTTCAGCATTTCATATTATGAGCTTCTAGTACACCTATAGAATGAGTCTCATATATAGTAGGATTTACCCTGTCATGCTTAAGTTTCTACAGTTTAAAACACCAGCCTAGTCCTATAGTGCAGACAGGCCTTCCAACCCAGTGAGAGGAAAGGTCATGAACTGCAGGCCTCACTGAGGCATCATTACTGACTCATTCCAGGTGTCTAGACTACATACTGTACATATGCCAGTCCACCAAAGTCTGGTGTGGGTTGTGTGTGAGTGGGTGGGGGGTGTGGTGGGACGGGGGGAATTTGGACAGAAGGGGGCTTACTTACTTTCACCTGTCTGTAGTTACTTTTCTTTTTTTGAGGTAGGGAAAGGGGGGTGGGGGGTTTCTGTTACCTGCCTGTTGGGTCTGGCTCACCATGTCTTTACATTGTACACTGTTGAGAAGTGGGAAAGCTTTACATTTAATGTTGCATGAGCACACACAGAACAATCACTTTTGTATACGTACATAATATGTATGCTTATGAACCACAGCACCACAGCTATTTTATTAAAGCTGGGCTCTGAACAAGAGTGTTTATCAAACCAATAAACACCACCAAGTTCAGCACACACACACACGCACGCACACACGTGCATCAGACCAACACAAACACACACACACACACACACACACACACACACACGTCAGACCAATACACACCACCTAGTTCAACACACACACACACACACACACTCATACAATCAGACATCTCCACAAACACATGCACAAAATCAAGCACACGCACCCATACACAGACACTTAGCAAACAGTCTGAAAATCTACAGTCATAAGTTTGTCCTCAAAGTCCACCGTGTGCGTGCGCGTGTGTGTGTGGTACATGCCGTCAATGTATTTCCAACATCCCAGTCTTGTGAAGACATTTGTAAGCATAATACACATTTTACAGTTTGATAAATAATGAATATTACTATTAATACAAAACAAATAAACTCCAGTCAGGAACACCGGGATCATGAGAACATGCTTTGTTTCAGCAAACCTTGTCTTACTCTCTTCTTCCCTTTCCTGCCAACCCCACCCCATCTCCACCCTCAACTCCTGCCCCTGTGTCCTCTTTGCAGACAGCGTTGTGGTCAGGCTCTGCTTGGAAACTCACCAAGCATACAAAGCTAGGCCAACATTAGCGCTTTACACCTCAGGAGAGTTGACTTAGCGGGGGAACTGGCATGGCAAAGATGGGTGGGTGGGTGGATGTGCACCAACCCAAGAGAAATCGTCTCTTACAGCCGCTGAGTAAGGCTTGGTTCGGTTGTCGCTGTTTTGCCAAATACCTAGCTAGGAGGAAGAGCTATTTAATGATGTCTGCATCCGGGAGATTCTTTCAGCAATGCTACTCCCTGCTAGTGCTCTGGTTGAACAGAAAGAGTTCTAAATGATGCACTGTACACATCATAGCGCCACCATGTGTTCAGTGTTTACAGCATTCACAATGTGTTATTACAATATGAGTAGGCTTACAGCGATTCAAAATAGCATTGGCAGAATAGTGTGTATGGTTCACATGAATTTACAGTATTTGTCAGGCTACAACCAATTTAATGACTCTAGGTTCACATGTTGTTTGAGACCTAGCTTGATTTATGTCTGGTCCATATACCACTTCTGCAGTTATGTGTGTAATTAACGTGCAAGTATAGTATTAGTAATTATGGAAATAGGTGATAAAAGCTTCTAGTTTCATCAGAAATCCAATCGATGAATTGGTCACTAACCGAGCATTATTACAACCAAGACACAATAGTTTTACAAGCTTAGGGCTTATTCCTTTTCTTACCAGTCCTCTAGTCCCCTATCTCCATGAACATGACCATTTTCATTTTCCATTTTCATTTTCAGTGTTGCAGCAGAGAGCTACTGTAGGTATTGTTAACACAGAATTATACCACAGGTGATCTTTGACTTCTCAAAAACAGACACATGCACGATGTACACACTGACACACACAAGGATACTGACATAAAACATAATATAATCTTTTGGATGTGGAAAAATAAAACTTCAGTGACTGTTATTCTATTACATATATGGCAATAAAGGAAATCAAATACACATTATGTCACTGAACCACAGTCCAAGGATGGGCACACTGACAGCCACTGTTGGAGTCATTTCCCATCAGACAGCATTTGCGGAAAACATTAAGACTGTAATGTACTGTAAGGAATTGTGTGATGCTTTTCCCAGTGCCTGACCAATTATCCACTAAAGACTCAAAAAACAGCCAAGAAAACAACCACTGCCAGTACAGATACACAGGCAGAAACTGTGGAAAGATTTTGGGGGAAAAGGTCGGTAAATTCCTTGTACACTTCCTTGCCCATGTTGTGCCAGTCATAATATGTCTGGACTGCACCCCGAGAGGGTAAGTGGGAGGATGCTGAAGTAGGGCCTTACATGAATACACAGTGGCTGGCGTTTGAAAGATGAACAATACCAATTTGCCAATTTGCCAATTTTGTAATATTGAAAATAATTTACTTCATTTGAGGAAGTTATAGCTCTGCTAATGTGTGACTGTTAATGAACAATTTCAAACTAAACGTTTTAAATAAGCCATGATAATCTAAATATTTTCAAAAACAGGGAAATTCTTAGCATTGTTGTGTTTTTCCATTAGATGAAAACATACAAGTTACATTTGCTGCATTAGAGCCCATATGTTTCCAGGATGGATGTTGCTATGGGATAAAACGTGATAAAAGGCCTGCTTTATTATTTTTAGTAAATAATATGTAATGTAAAGACACATTGCAATTTATTTTGAAAAGTAAACTCAGCATAGACTTAAAACCGTGTATAAATTAACTACTATAAGCCCAGTGAGTTTCTAAAGCTACTATTGAAGACGGCCTACACCGCAATATAATTAATAAAAAATATATATTTTAATAAGATCTGGGTTGAAATAAGTGACCTTTGAATTCTATTTGGAAAAGATAGTTATAAATGAACATAATGAATGCATGCTTGTGATGGTGTTGCCCTGTTAACTTTAACTAACGCTCCAGGCTTTCCTTAAAGTTTCCAAGAGACAGCATCACAGATATGGGCCGTGCCTTCATATCTGTCCAGTTATTAGTTCAGATGAGCAATGGAACATCTCTTGTGTTATGGCGATTTTGTGCTGATGTATTTATCTGAATCACTATAGGGACATCCTGTCTGCTCCTCTGATACGCACTTAAATTAAAAACTTACGACAAAAGCAATTTCACAAGAGGTTATGCTGTTAATTTCTAAAAGCTGAACATGATTTATACTATCTGCAGCCAAAAAGCAGAAATGGAAACAGTTCTGATGTTTGTTGTGGAGATGTGTTCGTCAGAGGTCGATAGAGTAAGAGGTCACTGTGGCGATACTGAAGATGCACCCCACTAATAAAACTTTTCACACCATTCTTTAGACAATATAGAATTTTGCAATCACCAATATACAACATTTTGCATGTGTCCAAAATCCATATCAGAAGGTGTTGTAAAAGGAGACTTTCGTAGTATAACCAACAATGAATTATATATAATTAAGGGAAATATATTTGCCTCCTCTACGTTAGTGTATTTTGCTCTCATCGTTATTGTGTAGATGTGTGGTCATCTAAATATTTTTGGGTATTTGTGTTTTATGTAATGGTGTGCTGTAGAGTTCAGCATGGACTTAAATAGTCTGGACCCAGAGACGTCAAAACCCTCCAAACCAGACCAATGAAAACAGGAAATCTTTTGTGGTTCTGTTCGATGTGGTCTACTTTCCTATGCAAACTTAGGTTGGTTGATTTCACATCAGAAACACAGACACATGCGTGTGCGCACGCGCACACACACACACACACACACACACACACACACACACACACACACACACACACACACACACACACACCCTCTCTTGCCATCTCCACCGGCTGTCTTTTGCAGATTCTCTGTGGAAAACGACATTAGTGACCACTTGGTAGTGCTTCAGTAGATAGTTCAAAGAACAACAGTCCTTATCCTTAATATACATGAACACACATATTGCTAAATCACTAGCTATTATTTTATACTGTCATCAATCAATGTATTTGTATTAGGGACCGTGTACAAAATACACTAAACTCAAAATACTTGGTACCAGACATTTCTTATAGCTCATTTCCATCTGCATGTGTGCATATAAACGTAGTCATTGCAGCACAATGGCCCAAGCTGGGACAGATATTGCACAGATACATACATACATAACAAACAAAAGAGGCATAGACAATGATGTGTGGCTTGAAGAAACTGTCCTGCACAGGCCAGAAGAGCTTTGTTTATTTATTCACTATCACTTTGTTTAGATCACTCCACCGCCATTGGAGGGGTTTGGTTATTTCCTGCTTTGCTTATCTTTGCCTTGGTAGATAGGTGGTTCTGGTAAGAAACCATTTCTTTTTAGTCTTTGTGGTCCAATATGGTCGCATTTCATGTTTGAAGCAAACAAACAAGAACAAGAAATTTTAGGATTGTATAATGCAGCACATTTAGCCATTGGTCTTTTTTTTGGCTAAACATTTGTCTTTGTCTGTGCTTTTCCAGGCATTAGCTAAAAACATGTGATATTTTCCAGAGCCCATTAATAATCCCCACAATTCCCTACAATAACATCTCAGTGTCACACAAAAAGACACATTGTAACACACTTGCAGTAATGAAATATTAGCATGGTGTGTGTGTGTGTGTTGTCTCCAGGTTGTCCCACAGGAGGCCCTCATCAATAGCTGAATGAAGCGCCAGGAGTGAATCTTTCCCAGCAGACAGCACCTATGTGTCACTGTGTTGATGGATGGAGGTCAGACCAGGTCACCCTGATTTACAAGAACACATCCAGAGAGAAAAGAAAGCCCTCTGATCTCCCCACTCCCATCTGTTCTCTGCTTCCAACACAGACATGGAAATCAAGATATGATCACCTCTCTGAGGATTTGTTTGTGCATGTTTGAAGAAGAGACAATGAGATATGGCACTAAATGGACAGGATGTAGGCATTTCAGCTCAATCAAAGGATGAAACAAGTAAACGTCAATAAACGCAAAATCTTTGTTGTTTTTAGTTTATCTTTGTCATTCTCGTTCCGAATAGGTGACAAATGAATCCATGTTTTTTTCTAAACATAATAAATACAGTCATGGAAAAAAGCAGTTTTTCTTTTGAAGTGTAGACACAGTACAGTATGTCATCTCATAGGCTTGCAAAATGATCACTACTTCAGCATCCCATACTACAGGTTATCGCTGTGTTCTGCTGTGGCTGGCTGCCTCTGCAGAGGATTAGCAGTTCTTCAAACTATGACCTAAGACCTCTGTCTGGCTCTGATTTGGAGCTAAACGCAAATACTAACCTCATCCCACGTATACTAAGCCCCATCCCACATATCTCAACATCTGCTGCCATGGCCATTGTATCTAATTGCAGGACATCTTGTAAACAGTAAATTACTAAAACTCAAAAGCACTGCAGTTACTTCCCTTGTGCAATACCCTGCTCTAAGCAAACGAGTTGATAACTGTTTATCGCTTGGCTGAATACATGTGCTGAGTGAGGGCCTCTTGGGTTAAGGGCATTGTGATTGATAGCTCAGCGTGCGCAGAGGGAGTCAGGCACCAACCTGACATAACAAAGCCATCTGGTGCCTTACATTACACACACGGCCTGAGTGATGCATGATAACTTGGTCACATTTACTGGGCAGTAAAAAAAAAAAAGAAAGTTGGGAAAGAGGCCGTGCTTCCCGGAATGTCATGCACACAGGCACGTGAAACAGTAGAGCTTGATGATTGGTTGGTTGAATCCCCAGAGACACAAATGTGTACACACATGCTTACAAAGATACACACATAAAGTATGTCTATTTGTTGAGCAGAAAGAGAACACACATGGAACATGGCCTCTAATGCCAATTACCACGACATCATACAGAGGTTACTCTGACTCAGTACTGTTGGGAAACTATAAGAACGTACTGTCCTACACTTGGATTTCACATCAGTCTCAGCCATCAGTTTTATAAATCATCTTTTGAATTGTACGTGCAGAAGGATCTGCACTTAACTGTGGTTTAATGGCAATAAACAGCACTGGCAAAGTACACGTCATCAACAGCAGTACACCACAAAGAAGAAGAAGATGTCATCTTTAATGTTGGACCAAGGTAGGAGAAGCATAACCTGCCAGTTGGATTGTTATTCACAAGTCCATCTGGATTGCAGTGAATCGAAACTGGTGGTTAAGCGCAGGCACTTTATGCAATAACAACTATTGAGCAGTGGACCTATAATGGAACAAACTAAACTAAATGAAACGTGTGGTTTCAAAGGGGCTGAAGAAGGAGCCTATAAAACAAACTTGAAATATCATACTAGAGTTCGTTTTGAAGAGCAGGTTCATACTCGTGTGGCCCTAGTGACAACATTGTATGACGCCATGATGCATTATTGCCTAGGACATGTAACATGTAGGACACACACACAGTCCACAGACAAACTGCCAAGGTACGAGTTTCAGTCTCCACGAGCCCTCTAACATATCCACCGGGTGTGGTGGTCTCCATGGTTTTATCAGGGTATAATAATGTTGGTTAATATCATCTTGTAGGACATTCTAGTGATCTGGGTTTTGCGTGCAGACTTAAAGGTCAAGGGTTCAATTCCTGGCATGAGTGAAGCTGTAAAGGATGCTTTTGTAAATGGGATTCTTAATCTCAAAAAAACCTTCCTGGTTAAATAAACGTATAAGGTAAATCTCCGTAATACTAGAATTGTAGGCCTTCTACCCACTCTCAAGTCATTTTAGATATATTACCAACCAAATAATGTATCTAGCTAGCTGCATATATAATTAACAGAGGAGGAATAATCAAGTAAGGAAGAAGAAACTAACACTAACAATGGTTCATGTTAGTTTTTTGTATGTTTTATAAAAATCTCCAGTTTGATTACACAATTGTTTAAAATATTAGATTTGCTGTATATAATATTACCAACAGCCTAAATTCAACAAATTGCCATTGTGAGAGGACAAAAAGAAAAAAAGAAAATCCCCACTCGGCACGTCCGTAACAATATATTGTGAATTATATCCATATGGGCCATATTGGTGGAAACTTTTAGTCAGGAAGTTACCGTAAGTAAATATCTAATTAATCTGTTCACTTTGCATTGGCCAGATGAAGTTGGCTTCATTTTACAACCTCAAATTTGACAATTGTTGCAATATGGTCCTGTGAGAGTAAAAAACATTGAAAACCGCTTAAGATCAATGTTGTGGCAAGATCTCAAACCATAACATGACTGCAGTAGACAGGGTGGAGAAATGTTATCTGGTGGCCACAGCAGTATTATCTCTGGCCAAGAACCTATAAACTAATAATTCCAAAACTCTCCAATAGATTAAGAGTAGAGCTGGCTGTTGGGCTGCAATCCAGCAAGGAGAGCACAACTCCCTTATTGAGAGAACATCCTGCTGGCTAAAGTATTCAGGCTGAAACTGGCAAAATCAGATATCTGTGATTTGTTAGAGGTATCATCTCTGCAGCATGCCAAATCCGATATGTGGAAAGTTTATGGTAACATCCTGGCCCTGTTAAAAGTATCCCCCGATGCTTTTAAAAGGTATAGTAAGCGATTTTATGATAAAACACTGGTGGTTAAGAAGTAACTGATAATAAAAAAAACTAACTGTAATCCATTAGTTACTAGATAAAATACTGGAATTAGATAACAGGTATTTAAACAAAATTAGATGATAACTTCTAGGACTACGTTCAAATTTAAAAGGTAAGTTTGCAAAAGAAAAATGCATAAAATAATGGGCTGGGCTCTTGTTAACCTTTCAATGTCAATCAATAGTATAAATAAAGTCCTACTTTAATCTGATCCCGAGAAACAGGGTCACAAAAATATTAAGATTTGACAGTAAATTGCTTTGGGTGGCATTTAAAAATTCTATATTTTGGTAATACACAAATTACGTTGCTGATAATATTTTTTGTCTGGTAACCAGTAACTAACGGATTACATTTAAAACCTACCCAACCCTGAAAACACTTATGTTAAAACCAATGTAGCATGAGATATATTAATATACAAGTCACTGGCCTGTGTTCTCCAAAATATTACTGTAAAACTACAATGTTAATATGAAACCTTCTGCAAGAGTTCAGTGTAGAAAAGACTAACTATATACACACACTCCTCTTCCTGCCAGCCGCCATTTCCCTGTACCTCTAATATCACCTAGTGGTCGGAACGGTTATGGCGCCTACGCACTGACACTAAAGGTGAAATCTAAAATCTACTTCCTTATAAATTCCAAAAGATTAAACCTCGTCAAAACCTTTGAAATTAACAAACTGTTTACTTGACATATTGCCAGGAGCCACCCTTTCATTCACACACCCACACACATTTATTCTATATAAAAGAAACAAAGGTTGCAATATAAACAGTTATACACATTTGGTCTTCACTGGAAGACAACAGTATCCAACATGGCAGCTAGGCACTGGACAATGTTGGATGTCATTAGGACATCTACATGCTCCTCCAAGTGCCTCTTAGGATCCTGAAAGAAAATAGATAGATATAAAAAATATATAATGTGAGTGGGAAACACAGAAACCATTATACAAGACAACTAATGTTTTCACAAACAACATTGACTTCAGGAAGTGAGGACATCTGAAGGAGTTACCTGTTTTCCAACATTCTTGATGGCCAGCTGTTCTGGAGTCATTTTGTCCTCTTCCTCTACTGCCTGCCGTAGAAAATCATCATGACTAAAAGTTACAATCACAATCCAGCTACAGAAATTAGATAGCAAGTCGACACTAATGTGGCTCAGGACTCCATTCCTGGACAGTTTGCAGGCAGGCGGGGTGACTGGTATATTTTATGGCTATGCTATGAATGTAATCAAATATGTTAAGTGGAAATTCTTACGAATGGGCAAGTACGCTGAATCATTATTGCATCCTCTCAATCACTGCAACAGGCATTGTCTCATATAGAAGTTTGAGATTTCATTTCTGTCATTATAAAAAGCCAACCCGGGTTTCCACAGATTCAGCACCTCTCTTAAAAATGTCCCAATTAAACATGTAGAGGACAAGAATACTATTGCCCCTTTGCACGCCTACCTTATTATAGTTCTTAGCCAGCTCTAGCATCTCCTTGACGATGGTCTCATTCAACTTGCAGTGTTCGCTGTAGTCTTGGAGAGTCAGACCCTCCATCCAGCTCTTCTTATGCAAATTCAACAGCATCTAACCAAGAGCAGAACCACACATGCATATTTGACCTTCCGTAAAAGAAACTCAACTAAATCTATTTGGCAGTGCAAGAGCTTGACTCCAACCTTTTGTTCTAGCTCATTTTTCCTGTAATTGATGGTGATGGAGTAGTAATGTCTGTTCAGTCCATGGATTAGAGCCTGGAACACAAAGAGAATATGACTGTTAAGACCACAATAATATTATAATAAACACATCTCACACACCCTTGCATTAGGATAACTACCTGAACAGGTTACAAAATAGTCGGAGAAAACCCGAAACTCCTTCCACAAAAGGTGAGCATGTTAGGCAAGGTTCTCAGATTACCACTAGGGATGTGCGTGGTTAGTCGGTTAAACGCTGGGATCACTGCAAGTCGGCACCATAAATCCTAGTCAGTTAAATGTATTATTTACTTTTTGAAGGTATGCACATTAAACACACAAATCAATCTGTTGACCCTGCGAGTGGAGTTAGTAGGGCTAGATTTCCTATGCGATCCTGGTTCATAGTAGCGAGGACAACCGAAAAGTGGCAAACTTTAATGATGCCACTAGCTCCGCCCACAGGAGACGACTCAAGAGTTAAGAACATCCCTAAGCACCACAAAGTGCTTGTATACAGAAAAGTAATTTGAACCACCACTGCCATACACTGAATAGCCGCCAACAAGGAACTTATTATACTACAGTGCATCCAGAAAGTATTCACAGTACTTCAGTTTTTCACATTTTGTTATGTTACAGCCTTATTGCAAAATGGATTTTAAAAATGTTTTCCTCTAAATTCTACACACAATGCAGCATAATGACATGAATGAAATGTTTGCAAAAGTATATAAAAATTAAGTATTTACAGCCTTTGCTCAATACTCTGTTGAAGCACCTTTGGTAGCACTTACTTTGAGTCTGATGCTACAAGCTTGGCACACCTACGTTTGGACAGTTTCTCACATTCTTCTTTGCAGGACCTCTCAAATTCCATCAGGTTGGATGGGGAGCATTTGTGCACAGCCATTTTCAGATCTCTCCAGAGATCTTTGGGTTCAAATCTGGGCTCTAGCTGGGCTCTCACATTTACAGGGTTGTCCCGAACCCACGCCTTTGTCATTTATGCTGTGTACCTAGAGTCGTTGTCCTGTTGGAAGATGAACCTTCGCTTCACTGTAGGGATGCTATTGGCCAGATGATGAGCAGTGCCTGGTTTCATCTGTCATGTGCCTTTCACTGAGGAGTTACATCCGTCTGGCAACTCTATCATACAGGCCTGATTAGTGGAGTGCTGCAGAAATGGTTGTCCTGGAAGGTTATTCTGTATCCACGGAGCACTTCCCTGACTAAAGCCATTTTCCCCCGATCGCTCATTTTAGCCGCCGGCCAGCTGTAGAAGAGTCCTGGTGGTTCCAAACTTCTTCCGTTTATGGATGGAGGCCACTGTGCTCATTGGGACCTTCAATGCTGCAGGAATAATTCTGTAGCCTTCCCTAGATTTGTGCCTCGATACAATCCTGTCTCAGAGGTCTACAGACAATTTCTTCTACCTCATGGCTTGGTTTGTGCTCTGACATGCACTGTCGGCTGTGGTACCTATATATAGACAGGGGTGTGATTGTCCAAATCATGTCCAATCAACTGCATTTGCCACAGGTGGACTCCAATCAAGCTGTAGAAACATCTCAAGGATGATCAGTGGAAACAGGATGTGCCTGAGCTTCATTGAGTGCCATGGCAAAAGCTGTGAATATTTTTATTTATAATACATTTTGCAAAACTTTCAAACTAACATTTTTCACTTTGCCATTATGGTGTGTGTAGAATTTTGAGGGAAACAATTATTTTAATCGATTTCGGAATAGGGCTGTAACATAAAATGTGGAAAATGTGAAGCGCTGCGAATACGTTCCAGATGCACTGTATATGGAGCAAAGTTGTTGCAGCTTGAGCAACATTAGTATTGTTGACCACAATTAAAGAATGACAGCTAAAACAACACAAGAAACACACAGTCTATAATGGTGAACATGTTGGAGAGAAATGTGCCATGCTGCAGACTAAATATCTTGCACAGTAACATGGTAGGGCTGCACAATTAATCGCATTTCAATCGAAACCGCTATTGTGCGATTATGTAACCGCAAAAGCCTGCGATTATTTACACTATTTACACTACAACTATATTACAAACGCAACACTGAAGTTTTTTGACCCCATTCATCATGAGCTGAACTCAAAGATTTAATACTTTCTCTATGTACACAAAAGGCTTATTTCTCTAAAAATGTTGTTCACAAACCTGTCTAAATCTGTGTTAGTGAGCACTTATTTAAATAATCTTTACACACTGCATGTAGACAACCTGCACGTATTACCTCCATGCTAAACGCGAGGGCAAGACAGTCCAAGACCAGTTAGATGTCTGTCAATTCACAGGCTACCCTGCCTTCAGACAGAGCACACCGTACCTTAAAAATCATCTTATAAATCATGTTCCTACTGCCCGGGAGAATGGTAGATTTCCAGAATGGGCCGTCAAAGTTACGAACACGGCAGTGCAAGCTGCACTTTTAAGCTTTGATAAGAAAGTAAACTCATTAGTAAATTATGAGAGCTGCCTACTAGATCGCAATTGCAAATCACAATCGTAATCTTTGCCAAACTAATAGCAACATAACTTTTTGGTCATATCGTGCAGTCCTACTTCCATGTATTGTGTCTTTCAAAGTCTATTACACTATTTCTAATGTTAGCACTGACATGAGTTTAAAAACCATGTTAAAATAGTCATTCATATGTACAGCATGTCTGTAGTGTAGTATAACTAATGGAACAAAACAAGCCTAAAAAATGTTTATATTTGCCCAATATGATGACATTGTAAGATATGTGGTTACCTGGATAGAGGGCTTGTTCAGGTGACCCAGGTTTGATGTAGTTTGCCTTGGTTCATGACCCAGAACCATCATATTGGCATTAATCAGTCTGAAGGCATCAATCACAACCTGTAGATGTTGGTTGTTTTACATTACATCACATCAAATTAGATAAACCGTGGCTTGTGTAGGATTAAAGCTACCAAGGCCAGAGTCAACCTGCAGCCGTCTCCATACCTTTCCTTTAACACTCTGGATAGGATCGACCACAACAGCAACTGCGCGCTCTGACAGTGCTTCAAAACTCTGTTGCGTGTTAATGTCCACCCCAGATAGCCAACAGCCAAACCCAGGGTGACTGTGGTACCAACCCACCACCATCTCTGGCCTATTCACAGGGAGAAAGCAAAAAGCTTAGAAGTCCATCCATCCATCCATCCATCTTCTCCCGCTTATCCGGAGTCGGGTCGCGGGGGCAGCAGCTCCAGCAAGGGACC
>JAODOY010021252.1:0-24795 GCA_025399855.1 Forbesichthys papilliferus
TAGATGACCTTCGCTTTGTCATCAGCTGCAAGACAAACTGCAAAGATAGAAATTGGTGTATTATTAAATATATATAAGATTAGATAGGATGGTCTCGCAAGGCTAGTAACTGGCAGGGATGGGCAAAAACATAAAAAATGTATTTTAAAATAAAATACCAAATGCCATAATAAGTATTAAAATAAACTTTTGTATTTTAAAAATACAAAAAAATACCTTTACAATGGAGCTTGAAATCAATTCACAAACCTATTTGACATATTTGATCTCACCAACAGTTTAATGTTTATTTAACAGTTTGTTAATGACTTATAATTGCATCCTAATTGAGTTACTTGGTGTATGATAATCACACTGACATAACATGTCATTCATATGCAGACAGCTGATATCACTTTGCTTTACACACAGCAATGAGTTTATGAATAATTCATAATTTGATTGTTAGTAATGAATATAAAAATGTGTAATATGCAGGATAATATGTAATATAACAGGAACTGTAAAGCATTGTTGAAATATATTATAAGAATATATGGTTAGCTGGCAACCTACATGTTTATCACATTGAGCTGCTTCTTTTTATTCTCACTGGATACATTTTCTAAATCTCAGTGTTCTGATCTCAGTGTCCAATCAGAGGCTGCACCAAGTAAACAGTATTTTATTTTGACACTACAAGTATAAAAAACAAAAGTATTTCGATATAAAATATCAATCCTATCATATATGACAAAATACTACTTTGTATTTGAAATACGTATTGTACATGCATCATATACTGCCCGTCCTATGGTAACTGGAAATACATGGTTCTAAGCAATAACATTGACCAGAATAGAGGAAAAATATCCTCTTCTCAGTGAGGTTTAAGATTTACCATTTCAATATGATTCGGTGTGCATGGATTACTCCACCTCAGGACCCGATTGGTCACATATCACACATAATTCCTCACACAGCGGGCATCTGCCAGACTGGCCCTAGCCGGCTCATCCCACCTCCACATCCAGTAAGTGTGGTGGTATAAGTCTCTTGACGGACTGACCGCCTGGTTACAAACGATGCTTCCCTAGGCTGCTCTATGCAGCCCAGCTGAAATACAGTGGCTACCCCTTCCCCCCCACCCCGTCACACAAACACAAACATACACATAATAGAGGGCAGAGACGACGAGATGGATTCCTTTTCTCTCCGCCCTCTCATGCATGCCAGACTCAAGCTGAAGACACCAACCGGTCTGTTTCTCCAATTAGCCACTATTCATACAGCTTTAATGCTGCCCATATCGCTGCAACGGACATAGCTAACGCTTACCGTTTAAGGCTGTCTCGGCCCTGCATGACGCACAAAACAAATGGGAGCAGCAAAGCTGTGTTCTGCAAGGATTTGCAACTATGCAAATATAGCATTGGAGGGAGGTGTACGTGCGCGTGTGTGCGCATGCGTGCGTGTGTGCATGCACGTGTTTGTGCGGGCGTGTGCGTATCTGTGCACGAGCGTCCCCAAACAATGAGGGAAATGCCAGAGAAGTGGGTCCCTGATGATTTAGAGCTGCCTCTCTCCCCAGGCGTCCGTGTCTCCAGGGACACATCATCTTCCTGATAGTTTGCACGCTCGGCTTTTATACCCTGCGACAGATGACGGAGAGAGGAACCCCGCTAGCGCTCCTGCGTCTGGTTCACGGGGGCAGACAGCTGCAACTGGCTTTATTTGTCTCACAGACGGCTCTATCGTCATGTAGGCCTTGCATTCCCCACTGCTCAGCTCCATGAGTAAAGGCACATTGGACTGATCGGATCACTCATCCCACCTCCCCACACACACCCCTCCCCCCTTCCCCCACAAATACTCAGGGATTCGTGAGGCTGCCTCCCATTATCAGCGAATCAGGTTCTTTTCTTTCACTTGCCAGCTCTCGTAGGACAGCGTGCTAATCACGGTAGATCCAGTTTGCGTTTGGACGCCTGTTCTATTGAAAGGCAGCTCTCTGTAATGAACAGGCTGCAGCGCATCTTCCTCATCCCGCCACGCACGCACACACACACACACGCGCGCGCACACACACGCGCGCACACACACATTTTATTTTCTCCAGCAAAAACCCCCAAAAAACAACAACCTACCTTCACTAATTAGTCAGCATGGTCTATGGAGGAGGTGGGGTGAGAGCAGAAAAAAAAAGTGCAGGTAATTAGCACCCCTTCCTTCACAGCACACGCAACATCACTGCTTTCCTAAATAGTTGTTTTCTCACCGCTGCCCCGGTGGATTGCACCCCTCCCCCCACACACACACACGCTCCTATGGAGAGTGACCTATATGGAGAACAAATGTCAAAAGCGCGAGAGCGGGAACAGATGAGCAAACCGCAAGGGAGAGTGAGGCGTGAGGAGACAAAAGCCTGGCCCCAGAAAGCCTGCACTCACATCCACTCATGCAGGAAATGGAAGAAGAAGAAGAAGAAAACCCTTCTCTTCCACCTACAGTGTTCACCCTTTCTGACACAAGTGAAATTATGGACCGGTGGGGTTGGAGAGAAGAGGGTGGAGGAGGAGGATTAACGAGATCAAAGCCTAATTAGAACCAAAGAGAATAGCTAAAGCCGCATGTGTCATCAGTGACACGATATCGCATTGCGTAACTTCCTTCTCTACCACGACGATGACGTTGTTCGGTACAGGCCCTAGCAGTGCCACGTAAGGCGACACAGTGGTAGCAGAGGACAGTGCTTGTTGAAGAGCACATGAAAGGAATGCCAGCAGACATGACTACCCGCAAACGGAGACAACTCATTAGCTTGCCTGCGGCGCAGTGTTGGACTCATTATAGCGGTTGCACCGCTTCATAACATGCCAACATTTCAGATGGTTTTAAAACAGGGAGCTGGCTGCATTGAATCCATCAGATACCGTACAGGCTTCATCAAAAGGAGCTAATAAGAGAAGGTACACAGTGCCGTGTGCGAGGCTTGAGAACTAAGTCTTGCCTTGTTTGCTTCAGCGAAAAGGTGGCAGCAAATAATTTAGCCGCGCCTCAGTGGGTTTATGGCGCGATCGTCACCATCTGTAGTCGGGACTTTGGTTTACCACACTTAATGTCTACAGTAAGGTAGGGATAAGGCGGCTCGCTATTAACATAACAATTGACAGTCGATCCGCGGAAGCTTTCACTATTCATTTTAATGTGTCAATCAAACGGCTCATGAGGCTCTTCTCAGGAGATATGCTGAGGCAACCGTTTATAAAGATTGGCAGCCAGGTGTGAATGATGTGTGACAGGAATGGTAGACCTTTTAGAAATTCCACCACAAAGGGCCTAAAAATAAACACTGCTGTCACAAAGAAAAGACTAAGTGAGACATAACCTAAGTAAGAATATTTAAACCTTCTATCATAACACATTATCACCTTTGTAAACTGTTATTTACAACATATACAACTTTAGTACAATTGTATTTAAAAAAAAAAGCAAGTTCAGCTATGTAATCACTGAAAGAAGTGTATAAAACCTCATTAACATTTCCTTCCTTTGTATTGTTCAAGACTAAACCAATGGTTCATGAAACAGAAACATTCCTCGATTATATTGCTTTGATGACGAACAAACATTAGGCTCTTTTGTACATTAGCATACATTCTTTAAACTACACCAAGATCAATTTTGTCTCCTGACTCAGATTCACTATTATGCAAGGCTGAATTGAAAGCACGAAACATATATGATAACCAACGTAATACACTTACAGGGCAAATAATTTTGCAAATAAATAAATTATAATTTTCAGAATCTGAAGATGTTCTTTGTGTTGTGATTGAAATTATTTTGAGCCACAAACCTTAAAACAAAAGGGTCATAGCTAGTGTACACCTCATTTAAAAATGCCATGGCATCAAATATATAGAACCATTAGCACAAATCATGCATTAATAAATATACACATATCTAAATTAGAAACGCAACACTTCTTTTTGACCCCATTCATCATGAGCTGAACTCAAAGATCTAATACTTTCTCTATGTACACAAAAGGCCTATTCCTCTCAAATATTGTTCACAAATCCACCTAAATCTGTTAGTGAGCACTTCTCGTTTTCTGAGATAATCTATCCACCTCACAGGTGTGGCACATCAAGATGCAGATCAGACATTGCACAGGTGAGCTTTAGGATGGCCACAATAAAAGGCTACTCGAAAATGTGCATTTTCACTGTGTCCGTATAGAGTTTGCATAGAGTTGATCAGGTTGTTGATTGTGGCCTGAGGAATGTTGGTCAACTCCTCTTCAATAGGTGTGCGAAGTTGATTGATATTGGCAGGACCTAGAACACGCTGTTGCATATGCTGATCCAGAGCATCCCAAACATGCTCAACGTGTGACATGTCCGGTGAGTATGCTGGCCATGCAAGAACTGGGATGTTTTCAGCTTACAGGAATTGTGTACAGATCCTTGCAACATGGGGCCGTGCATTATCATGCTGTAACATGAGGTGATCTCGTCACAGTATCTTTGTGCATTCAAAATGCCATTAATAAAATGCACCTGTGTTCATTGTCAATAACACACGCCTGCCAATACCATAACCCCGCCGCCACAGCAAACCGCTCACCCACACGTCTGCCATCTGCCCTGTACAGTGAAAACCGGGATTCATCCATCAATAGAACACCTCTCCAAAGTGCCAGACACAATCAAATGTGAGCATTTGCCCACTCAAGTCGGTTACGACAACGAACTGTAGGCAGGTCGAGGCCCCGATGAGGGTGATGAGCATGCAGATGAGCTTCCCTGAGATGGTTCTTGACAGTTTGTGCAGAAATTCTTTGATAATGTTGTTACGTCCTTGCTCAAAGGCCATAAACTAAACATAACTCAAATCTCCAACTTAACATACATTAACAGAAACATACAATGAATGAGGTGTGAATGTCTGTAGCTGTATATACTGAATGTGGTGCGTGTTGTATGCAAAATAAACAAAACCAAACCAAAGAACAAATGTCATGTGTGGTGCCAAGAGGGTCAGAGAGTGAAAAGTGTGCTGGAAGCACTCTTATAATCTTATAATTGGCCAAGTGATGCCAATCAAGGCTAATTAAGCTCCACCCACATCCAGGCCAGGGATGTCACAGTGAACCAATTGTTGCAGCAGCTGTTCAGGTGTCTGGTCTCAGAAAATCTTGGAGGTGAAGATGCTGGATGTGGATGTCCTGGGCTGGTGTGGTTACACATGGTCTGTGGTTGTGAGGCCAATTGGATGTATTGCCAAATACTCTGAAACGCCTTATGAGACGGCTTATGGTAGAGAAGTGAATATTCAATTTACGGGAAACAGCTCTGGTGGACATTGCTGCAGTCAGCATGCCAATTGCACGCTCCCTCAAAACTTGCTACATCTGTGGCATTGTGCTGTGTGATGGAACTGCACATTTTCAAGTGGCTTTTTATTGTGGCCATCCTTAGGCACACCTGTGCAATACTCATGCTGTCTGATCTGCATCTTGATGTGAGGTGGATGGATTACCCCAGCAAAGGAGTGCTCACTAACACAGATTTAGACAGATTTGTGAACAATATTTGAGAGGAACAGGCCTTTTGTGTACATAGAGAAAGTATTAGATCTTTGAGTTCAGCTCATGATAAAGGGGGGCAAAAACAAACGCGTTGCATTTATAATTGTGTGCAGTGTATATTAGACTTATATTTAACGAACATTTTCAAGTATTCAATTAATTCCTCTCTTGTGGGGATAGTGACCGACTCTTGAACCTTTGACCTTTTCCATCTGCATTAAGCTTGACCAGTAAGGTCAATGGCCAAAGTCACCTCTATCGACCTGCTGCCGTGTATTGAGCAGTGTAGAGGGATCAAGACGCCAGTAAAGGCAATTTGTCACGTTCATAAATAAACTGACCCTAACTCCACTGTGACTACATGCACCACCGAGTCTGGCCACAGAGTCTGTCAATAAAAAAAAAGAACAGGTCCAACTGCCACCGTCTAGCCACAGTCTCTCAAGGTGGCATAGGACAGTTGAGGTCAGGCCTGTGCATTTGCAGCTTTGTCGGGCACTATGTTACCAACAGCTATAACCTTGTGCCCTATAAGCCACAAGGCATCAAAGTCAGCCTGAGAACCGTGCTTCTGTTGGCTCTAATCTAACCTTAGCCTCATAGAGCAATAACTCACAAGCATTGCAAACCAACAGAAATAAAGGCTATAGCTACAATAAAGAACAGATGTTTTGATTATGTTGTTGGTAGTGCATTTCATTTAATGGCTGGCACAAAATCTACAACTTTACCGACTTCTGAGTTGTGAGAGTTGTCAAGCACTAGCTCATTTGTACCACTCCAAACTATAATGAGATGCACACCACCAATGCTCTATACTCCAAATGACCTACATGCAGTAGACATGGCACCACAATAGCTGTTGCAAGAGTGTCCACCAATTTGTTAAAGGTCAGCCAGGCAGCTTTTTCTGTTTAGATGTGTGTAACTCCTAGCCTGGCATAACCAGACCATATTCACTTTGTGAATAAGGGTGGCCACGCTCCATTGGGAAGTATTTGCAGTCATTTCCACCTACTTGGCGTAGATCACTGGTTAATTTTGAATCTATTGGACAGTGCTGAACAAATCGGCGTTGCTAAAATGTATTTGATCGCCTAATCAACGTGCTTCACTTCAACGTCATCTCACTAACCCATGCTGATTGGTCTGCCGTACAGCAGTGGCTGTGCATACATTATCTTGATCAAGGTTTCCAGACTGTAATCTCAGCGAAATAAATTGAGCTGAGCGCAAAGTCGGGTGGAGCCAGGCTAAATTACTCCAGCTTTAATCAAAATGCCTCATCTACGGATGTTGTCATGCCAGAAAGCATTGTTTGACTAAAGCCAAAGATTGTTGGCAAGCTCTCTATTAGCAAATTAGTGGATCTATGCTCTTGTTTCTTTCTTTCATGCTCTCCAAGGATAACGCTGTTCACCACCATTACCTGCAAACAAATGTTGCCCAATTTCAGATGTAAATGGTGCCACAATTGCCCTAAATTTTTTTCTCCTGAAAGAAAAGTTACATTAGATATGTTTAGATGGAAAGACAGATGGAAAGACAATTATATTAACAAATACTATTTTGTAAAATTCTGGACACAAATAACAGCAACCCCCCCTTCCCAATAATAATAATGAATGTCAGACACTGTATAGAAGACTCAAGCAAGCAGACAAACACAAAGGTGTATTTATTGTGTTTTAATAGAAAACAATTAATTACAAGGTATGGGCATAAACACTGGATAGGCAGAGGTGAAAAAGCTGCAGAGAGGTACCCACCCAGGCGCACAGGAAAGATTGCTAACACAGCAGTCCAAAAACCAGCAGGCAAAGTATACAGGCAAGACTAGGCAGATACATAGTCAAAAAGCAAGGCAGATCTAATCTAAGTCAGGGGGAAAGAAACGGGTTAAAATCAACAGCTGGAGATCCTGCCAATAATACACAAGACAATCTGGCAAAGGCTACAGAGGGAGAATGAGGTTTAAGCAGAGGGCTTGATTGCAATGTGATTGTCTGCATGTGGGGAGGGGAGGGGCGTTGCTCTGGTGTTGGCGATCATCACCCAGGATGGGGAGCTCAGCTTGTGACAAATGAATAGCAAATCAAGTGTTTTGATCCTTACAATCAATTCAAGGCTACAGCGCCTTCATCCTTATTACAAGCTTCAATACAATTTGGATGTATGCATGCACAGGCATTACATTGTGTCAAAATAATTACTGTACATGTACACCCACTGGTAATCCTACAGCACACATAAAACTCCAAATGTCAGCACCCGTTCACCTTAGCTGTAGGAGGGGTGGAGATTAGCGTTGACCAGTGGAGGAGTAGAGAAGTCAGTGGTGATGTGGTAATGTCCACTCAGGACCGGTTACACAGGGCATTCAGCATTTGTGCATGAGTGTGAGGAACATACGCTGAAAACATGGATTGAAATGCTGTAGTTTCAACAACAAGGGTATCACGGATTGAGGAGTGTCTCTTTTAAAGTTGTGTAAATGCAGAGCTTGGCTAGTTTAGCATTTAGACAAGCAAAATGTTTTGCAGAATGCATTTCACTGTGATGTTTAGGCACCATGCAGATTCTATCTGGCCTTCATAGTAATGGTCGCTTCCCTACATCTACCTTGTCTTTGTGGAGGAAAAAAATGATCTCACAACATCAAAAGCGGGTGAAATTAAAATCAATGTTAAATTAAGTATTGAGATGGAGTATTACCAGCAGACTCGTGTTTGCTGGAGGCAAACAGTCATTAGGGATGTTCTTTCATGGTGTTTGTCTGGATGGAATACATTTTGGAGGGGAAAAAAATAATAATCATTCACCGCATGAAGAAGATTAGCCACACAAGGCCATTGTACATTCAACAGATGAATGTCACATTTATAATGTGTTTCCCCATCATTCAGTTCCAGAGTAGACCGAGTCAAAATATCACGGTGCCTCACTCATGTTAATACTTTGCCCAGATGGGCAGGACCAAACCAGAACAGGCAATCAACCCCTTGATCTCCACCCTCAGTATGTCGCTATGGACATGTGAATTTAAGGCGGCGTCCACGTCCTTGCTCTTAAGTCTGCTGCTATGTCAGAATAGAAACAGGTGCGCTGTGTTTCGCCACATCAGTCTGCCGATTATCTTTGTGCGAGAGGCCCATCATCCGCAGTGACGATGACACGCAACAGGATTAGCGAGAGATGCAATTACGACCTCGACAGGGAATCTGTGTCTGACACATGCAGATACGACTGGGCTTTGCCTCTCTAGACGTACGCTGCATATTACTCTCAAACTGTGACGTACAAAGTCGCGCCTTGATTCCTGTCAGATGTCAACGTGGTTAATGTATTCGTCTGTGTCGTGGAGCTGGTATGGTTCCTCGATGTCTGGTCGCTGGGAATTACTTATTCACTGCTGCAAACCAATTACCAAATGCAAATTAATAATACAAGGGCATGGGTAAGATTATCTCCCAGATAGCACTTTGACAAAAAAATAAAAAATGATTAAGTGGTACAAAGACTCAAAGCTGCCAATAAGCTCAGGAAATAGTATTTAGCTCAAAGCACATATCACATTAAATATTCATTAAACAACATCAGTGACCAAATGAACCAAATTCCCATTCATATTCATCCTCACATATGTGGCAGTCACTGTTCGATATCAAATAAACAACCATTCAGCGCACATCATCAATAATGCAGAGGACAACAAACGGGAAGACTTTGACCCAGTGATATTGACTTGGCATATACTATCCCCATACACTAGCATCCTGCAGAGCACTCTCTTCAATGGACTGAGACATTGTAAGAAACACCAGCGTAAGTTCAAGCAAACAAGCAGTTATGTGATCATTATGGGACACCAAACACTGGTTGATTCTTTGTGTGGAGACCGGTTGTTCACTCGATAGCGGTTTTAGCAGGCAGATGAGGGTTCACTGTTGACACTACAAGTGAAGAGCTGGCTAATGGTCAAGAAAGCTCCAATAGAACTGTGCTGATATTTCAAGAGATGCTCTGTGATTGCCCTATCGCCCAGTTGCATTTCCATCGTTATCGCTGTCTCCCATTATTACTCTCATATGCCTTCTTGCGTGCTCTGTTCTCAAACACACGCGCTTCATCTCTACACACACACACACACAGTACAGAATCAGTCATGTCACAATTTCACTCTTCTGCTTCTGTGTTCCGTGGGTGCTCCACATTAGGAGAAACTATTCATCCCCACCTTAATGACCACCACAAGACCCTGGGAAAGCCACAATGGCAGACTTCCAACACATACAGTTTGAGATACAACCCTCTCGTTAAAGACTTTAGATGCAATAGGCTACAGCAAGAGCATATATTTAAATAGCAGGGCGGTGGAACTGAGTACCCAGTGAGAAGGACTTTAAACGTCTAATGGCTTATGTAAACATGCTTGTCTTGTCACACCTGCAAGGCAGGCATATCTTGTTGGTTTGTTTTTTAATTATTTTCTCCCCCTCCCTCTCTGTCTCTAGTACAGGGAGACAGTTAGTAACCAACTAGTAACCGTTGGTAACCGTTAGTTAAGGCCAGCTCTCCTGCCCTCCTCTGTCAGATTGTTGTTACTCGCTTGTTGGTACTGGTTCTCGCTAGATTTATATTGCGTTGTTCTCTCAGTTCACAGGATTGGCCTGAGAGATCTTCTTTGTATCTTGCGTCAGTTCCATAGACAGTATTTGGATGAACCATCTGTGATGTCACCCATAGATTTTCTGTGCTGTGCTGGCTCTGGCCATCGCCATCATTGCCATCTTTGCAGTAGCTATTTCTGCCTCTAATGCACCTCTATCCATTATAATGAGATACGTGTATGGCTAAATATGATTAACTGATGAGTTATAAAACAATTCACTCCGCCCCATTCAGTCAAGCACAGGAAGAATAGAGATCAAAATATTTTTCTGAACAGCAGAAAAGCAGATTTGGGCACTTGTATTCATTTCTCAGCACCGGAGGTTCCCACTTGGTCAGTCCTGCCTTTTCCGTCTACGGGGAATTCAGCACCAGTGCCTTGCCTGCCTCTCTGGATCCGCAATCTGTCTGGCCTGCCTGAATCTCCTCTGTACTCAAAGTATGCACCCCGTACCCAAACCCCCACCTCTTAGTAAAATCTGTGGACTCTTCGTCTCGTGTTCCTCTGTGTCTGTGTTTGGGTTCACCGGTCCTGACCCAACGTGTATACTGCAATTCACTAATCTCACCACTTTAAATTACAGATATTGCTTAATGACAATATATGGAACAATGTTATACCTTATGTGACCTTCATGTTGTGGTTAAAAAAGCTACATTGAGAATATCTGTAGGTTAATTATCTTCAATAAAACATGTTTGCACTATCAATCTTTAACATTATATTAAGCAATAAGGGCTATTTCACAAACTGAGACCTCCAACATATAGGCGCGTATCCATTAACCTTCTTAAGGTGGAGTCAGCATGTAAGCTAATACACTTCTGTGTGCACACTGAAAACAATCTGGTGTTCCTCCACAGCCCTAGCTCTGCTAATGGGAACACGATCAAAGTGGTGATGACAGCACCACACAGACACTATCCTAGCCTTGGCAATGGCTACATTGTCATGCATACAATATTCAATACAATATTTTCGTTACAATAAATTTTAGCCCTTTTTACGGAAAATTCCTACTAAGCTGCTTACATGTCTTCTTAAAAATAATATTATGCTAACATGGCAGTTTATGCAGCTGTGTGTCACGCCGGCGTCCCGCGGCAGGGGCCGCGCCCTCCGGTCTGGCACGCTCTCGCACACCGTCCCCGGAGTACTGATAGCCGATCTGCAACAGGTGGCAATCAGGGCCCCCACACCTGTTCCTCGTCCCGTGACTGCTCCCCTGTCCTTATATACTGTGCTTTTGCTTTCACCCATTGCGGGTTATTGTTTGTAACTACCAAAGCTGTCCTTAAAACCTGTTGTTATTTTCTTAACGCCGTTTATGTTATAGAATAACCCGCCACCACTTTTTTCACTGAAATCGCTTTTTCCTAGTTTTTGCTTTTTCATTTGTTGTTTTTCCTCCTCGTGTGGATTAGGATGGACCCAGCGGGGAGCGGCGATGGTGAAAAGGACCGGCTGTCTGCGTTGGAGGCGGAATACCAGTCCATGGAGGGGAGTGTGTCACGGCTTATCGGGGCGGTCCAATACCTCATGGCCGCACGCACTCCACTCCCAGTCGAAGGCGCTCCTGGCCCTGCGGGGACAGGGGCGTCTGGGTCATCGGCCAGCGGACCGGAGACTCGTCGCACGCCGGTGAGTGAAGTCAGAGCTGGCGTGTGTTTTGGGGGATCTGTCGCTGCTGCTCCTCCGGCGGCGATTGAGGTGGAAGGGGGTCTGGCTTATGCGGTGGAGGCGGCGCTGGACTCTCGGCGGCGGCTGGGCCGGCTCCAGTACCTGGTGGACTCGGTGGGTTACGGTCCCGAGGAGCGGAGTTGGGTGAGGGCGGTTGATATTGATCGAGCCTGGGCCCCGCCCTCGGGGCCGCCCGGCATGTCGGGGTCCCGGCGCTTCGGGAGCCGCGCCCAGGATGGGGGGTACTGTCACGCCGGCGTCCCGCGGCAGGGCTGCGCCATCCCCGGAGTACTGACAGCCGACCTGCGACACTGTGCATATTACAATTTATACATCCTAATTTCCCCATGCACTAATATGGAAAAATGTAATGACTGGAATTGGTTGCGCTATTAGCAACAACATATAACAAACATAGGTTTTCTGAACATACAGTACCTTTCTCTAAAAAGGCTAGAGACACAATGTCATAAAATGCAGTAAAAACCCCACTTGCGACTCATATTCTGAATCTGCGGCATGCTCCTAAAACCCCAATAATATCAACATACCCCACACATCTTAATCAAAATATGCTAAATAAAAAAAAGATGAAAGAAGAAATATCCAAACGGAATAAGCCATTTAAGTAACACCTATCAAATCACATTCATAATGCTATAGTAGGGATAATAGTGGAATACTGTGCATGTAATCATAGCAACTGAGGAAGCATCCTATGGAAATAAAAGGAGGTGTTTTTGTTTCAATGTGTTCAAATGTCAATATTTCTACACAATCCTTAACTCCACATGTATAAACAACAATAAATGGAAATACATACACAAAATCAAATAGAGCAAAAAATGTAATACGGTTCCACGGAAATACTTAAACTTTTTTTTTTATTATTGCTACTATTTTGTGCAAGACTGCAATGGAAACCAACAAATTGTTAGCTACGAAGCTCAACAAGCCAAACACACTCACACCCACAAGCAAGTAAGAACAACCTGGAAGTTAATTAAACTTTCTGATGCAACATAAAAAGCTTTTCACATTCCAGCTCTATGGAATGATAATAAAAATATTATGGTATGGAAATTTCATCAGCTTTAAAAAAATAGATTTTTATTTGTATCATCATAGAAATAACAATTTATGCTTTACAAAAATTCTATAGGCCGATATATCTAATTGCATATGCATATGGAACGCAGGGATGACAAGAAAATAACTAATATTATTTTGAAAGCGTGATTTAGGCGCTACTGAAAAAAAACAAGCTACCCTTGGATCAAGACTGCCTTCCTTCTCGTCGAAAAGTGTGATTGGTCGAACAAGGTAATTTCACCAGTGTCTCATTCCAGCTGGAAGTGGCTTCTGCTAAGCCCTATCTATAGCCTCTAGGCTAATTTGTCATTATGTACATCGCCTATTGTTATTGCATACAATAACTTGCCGATTAGAATAGTCAGTGGCTTATATCAGTTATAAAATCAATTGAATAGTTTTGTAACTGGGATATTTGTCTATATATTGTTTAGCGGGGGAACGTAAAAAAAATCTCTTTCCATATTAAATGTGTGAAACATCATATTTGGAAATTGTTTTACAAAAGCCTATCACAGCTCATTTGATTTGTGACTAGTCCTTATGTAATTGATCTGACTATCATACCACCTCATAACTTCATAAAGGTGCATAACAATTCACCAGAATGCAGGAAATTCCGTTTTTGATTCTCAAGATTTCCTGGGGAAGAACCCCCACACACCCCACTTAATGTCTCCCACTAAAATATAACCCTATTGATGAAACAATGCCCCTGCTGACGTGCAGTGTCTGAATGCTGAAATGTACAATAATGCGCAATGGCATCATAATTAATATAACACCACGATATTACTGAGAGTCGAACATGCATGTTATACTGTACATACTTTTGTTTGTTGTTGTGTGGTGTGTGGTTACCTGTATACATTATTGCTTCATGTATTCAATTTGACTTGTCTTATTCAATATTATTTAATTGGCTATAGATATTGGATATTACTTGAATAGCACGTGGGCTACACCTTCCTGCAGATTATGTAACTGTCATTTACTTTGTAAATGTGTGCCCCCTTGAGAAACTCAAATGCCCCCCCATTCCAATCATCCTGGAGCCAACCCTGGTCAATTGATTTGTAATTACCTTGTGCACGTGCATAATACACGCTTGTCTGAGCCTGGTTTGAATAAGCATGACATTTTTTATTCTCAAATACATTGGTGGAATACATTAAGGCTTATGCCAACATTTATTCAAGATAGATTGTTTCTTTGATATTCTGACCATTGTTCATGGATTACCCCCCATATCACCTTGAACCTAGCACCTAGGACCATGGACGACAAGTACAACCTGACACTCTCCAGAAGCAATAGGGACAGACTACAAACAGACTCCTCATTATCTAGCTCATCCACAGGTAGAACTCAACAAGGCCTGCTTTTCTCGCACCACTGGCTCCATGGAACAGACAATTAAACCCAATATGCAGTAAAGAGGATAAGGGGCCAAAACTATAGAAGCTCTAAAGTACCAATAATTTACATTTTCTGTTGAGTCCGTTTTCTCATGATAACAAGATAATTATCTTTTTATCTCAGGAAAACTGTTTTCTCGTGATAACACAATAATGATCTAGTTATCTTGGGATAACGGTGTTGTTTCCTCATGCTAAATAATTAATTACCTAGTTATCTCGAAATAACGGTGTTGTTTCCTCATGCTAAAGAATTAATTACCTAGTTATCTCAGAATAACGGTGTTGTTTTCTCGTGATAACAATTTAATTATGTAGTCATCCTGGGATAATGGTGATGTTTTCTCAAGATAACAAATTCATTATCTTGTTATTACAACTATGTTGTTCTCTCTTGATAACAACATAGCTAACAGCATAACTAGTCTTGAACAAACAGATACACACAAGTGGAGGGGGCATTTAAATAACTTTCACACTTACTTGTGGAAGCATTTTAATTACAGTCTCTTAACTTGTTATGAATCAGGTTAAAAAATCATGGCAAGTATACATTCAAGTGAATTAGAGAATTTGTAATTTATGGACACTAAACATGACATAACAGTTGGTTCTCCCTTGTAACAATGTCCTTTTATAATGTCCTATGCCCGTGAGGTGTGTAGGACTTAGATGCCTGGCCTCCATCTACTCCCTGCGGGGGTCATCAAAGCATCTTTGTGTTGCTTGGTCCTGGGAAGGGGGTCCCATGCTGTTGTCTTTGCTTATCAGTGGTTTCTCTAGAACAATGTTTTTCAACCTTTTTGAGCCACGGCACATTTGTTTTCTTGAAAAAATCCAGCGGCACACCACCAAACAAAATAATTATTACATGACGCATTGTAGCCTAATACAGCATGTTTAAAGACAATTTGGTCTCTCAATGTGTTTATACTCACTCAGTGTGAAACCTGATCCTGCTTAGATTAACATAAAGATGATATCCCAATTAAGAGAGATTGGAAAATTTCCCACGGCACACCCGTCGATCTCTCACGGCACACTAGTGTGCCGCGGCACAGTGGTTAAAAAACACTGCTCTAGAACATGTGGGTGTTATAAACACAAGATGACTTCCCCATGTGATATGGTCCCTATAGGGAAAAGGGGGGGTTCCCCTTTTTGACAGAGCTGTGCACCATCAGACAGGTACCAGTCAGCCCCCAAGATTCAAGCCTTTATGGGGGAGGGGTAAAGACGTGTGTCTGTGTTCCCTACATTGACACTGGGACGTGAAGACTGATAATGTTCAGGAGATGGACGCTGGAGATGTCTTGTGTAGGGAGAGTGTATTTGGAGTAAATGAGCAGGACCTCTGTCTTGCTTATGGGCGTTTAAAGTCATCCAGCTATGGATGTCGTTAAGGCAGTCTGTGAGGGAGATGGGGAGAAATGAGGTGGGTTTGGTTGAGATGTAGAGCTGGGTGTCGTCCGCGTAGCAGTGGAATTCAATGTTGTGGTGTCTCATGATCGTGCCCAAGGAGGTATATGTTGTAAAAGCAGAGGACCCAGTACTGAGCCTTGTGCTCAAATCAAAACAGTATCGCTCAGCGGTTCTCTGCGGCGGCGCCTCACACGTCGAAATGCATTGTGAAACAAAGTGTAGTGCTGCGGCATTGTTGATATGAGCGGTGTTCTCTACTTTATGTTCCCATTTATGGAGCCAGGGCTTTGTAGAAGTATCAAATATTAATGGCAAGATAGCAAAATGTGTCTTTTTATAACAAGAATATGAACTCAAAGTAAAATATAAATTGATGGCACTTTAGGGCTTCCGTACGTAACACAGCTCTACCTTGAACATGTATTCATGTTAAAAATAAATCTCCAGTTTTAGAGGCAAAAAAAACATTAATTGATTCAGCTTCTGATGGCATTTATACACATGTTGATCTATTTTAACATGAATTGTGAAAAGAAGGATTTTTAATAATGTGTTTTGTGTTCCGTAGTAATCTGTAATTACTTATGGTTTCTACCACTGGTTTCCTGCCAGTACGACCATTACACATAACAATGAGGCATGTATGCAGTATGCTTCACCCAATTGTGTTCCTCAGATTACCATAGTGTTGAGAGTTTGCTAAAAGTATCCTAGTTTCTACTAATTCTGTATGGAAATATACTTCTACCCTACACATGTAAATGCCATGCTCAACACAAAATGTTCTAGATGCTTATGAAACTGTTAAATGATACCATGTCTTGCATGCTACAACTTTAAGGCAAACACTAAGCTAATGTCATCTTTATAACCTAAGGTCATCTGAATAATTGTCACCGTTCATATGTCGTAAATGGCTGTCTTTGCACAAGAATGGAAGTGAACCCTTCCGAAAGTGCAGAAAAGCATTCATTTAATGATGTGTTGTCAGTAATGAATGTCAGTGGCCAGATGCCTCCATGCAGCCTGAAGATGAAATTGGCACGCTGTCGAGCAGCATCCCAACCGGTCGGCGAGGACTCACCGCTTCCTATTAAATCTGTCACAAATAGCCATTATGCTATGCAACAGTGACGATTATGAAAAAGACCAGCGTCCTACTGGCACCCTGCATACTTTGCTGTTGATTAATAACAAATCCAACAGAGCCATTGGAATCCATTAGGATCATTTCAAGGCTGTCATATGTCTGACATGACGGTAACCTTGGTTGGCTTCAACCCCACTGGCTTGCTTCTGTTATGCTAATAGAATCATCTTTGGGAGGGAAAATGATTGCTCACACAGAAGCAAAACAGGCCACTGTCAATCAACCTTGCTTTCAATTACCAGTAAGTCCAGTCAAGATAAGAGAAATGTACAGCAACTAAATGATGTTGCATTTATTTCTACATCAACCGGACAGTTATGTTATGCTTTAGCAAACTCTGTGATGATCATTTATAGAGTTGTTGTGTTGCCCTGAACTATGCAAATGCTATGGCAACCGGAGGATGTAAATGTAATGCCTTGACAATACTAATTATTCTTGGGACTGCTCATGAATCCAGTCTCGTTTAGGAGATGTATTATCAGGCCTCTGCATTTTGAGTGACACAAAATATTGCTGAGCAGCCATTACCAGTGACCACTGACTGGCTTTTATGGTTGCCATTATTGAGATGTTGGAATGATCAGTGCTTTTACAGTCAGACTTCATTTCAGGTTAAGCAAAGAGATGAATGTCATTTCCATGACAAACTGCACAACATTCACTTATACTGTGAGGTTTAATGTCCACTAATGTACATAATAAGAGAGTAAATCTTTTTCTTAACTGTGATCCCTGTAAGCGTGCAATGCAGGACTATCTGACCTGCTCTAATTGACCTGTGCACTCATGCTCGTATCAAACGACTGACTATATTGCTCATATCCGTCCTCTGTGTCCATTTCACATACGAAGGCTGGAATCATCAATATGCGAAGGAGAACAAGAAAACATAAAACGCTGCATTAAGCTCCTCTAATTAAACTGAACTCTCCCCTTCCAAACAGTGAGCATGACACTGGGGACATTACACAGCCCTCTTCAGCTTCTCCCTGTCTGATATTAGCCTCCTGCATCAACCACTCTGCTTCAACACCTCAGGCAACAACAATCAATACATGGCAGCATCATTAATAGAGAATATCTTCTCCGTATAACATGTGCTACTCTGTTTTCAACAGGCCCTGGTAGAATGACTTGATTTAAATGCATTGAATACTGAATGACACCACTGCTTATGGCTTGTAAAGGTAATCTTTAATCCTCAGTAATGGCCCCAAGGAAAACAACTTCATGTGCACGCTGATTACCTGATACATTTCACAAATACCCTAGTGTATAAAATAATGGAGATTGTGTTCTACCGGGGAGAGGAAAGAAACACTGTTGCAGATGGACTGTGGCATTTTTGTTTAGTTTGTTAAATTCAAGGCAAACATTTCAGCAAAAGGTAAATACACTCTAGTAAATGGCGTCGACATTTCCGAGATTATTATTATTATTTCTTTTTTTTACTAATGGCATTTAGCTGCAGCAACCTATTTAGCCTTATGGAGAAAACAGTGTCGGAAAACTTGCAGATTTTCCTGAAAAATAATGAATCAACTTGCCTTCTCTCTAAACTTTTTAGGACCCATGTACTCTGAGATACAGTAAATGTGAGAGCAACAGAAACATGTTTCTTTTTATACCCTAATCTGCTAACACACTGGGATAAAACATAACCATCATGTGGTAAACAATAAAATAGAAAGATCACAGTGAATGTTGCCATCATTGTATCTGTGTGCATTTATATAATGGGACTTCTTCCACCTAAGGGATCTGATGTGTCAATAAAAGGGTATTAAGTCATGTGGTGGTAAACAAAAGGTGGAACACTACTGCATTTCCTACATGATTTCTCTCCCTCCCTCCCTCTGTCTCCCTCTCTCCCTGCTCAATGATGTCTCCATCTCTGCCGCTATCAGTTAATGAAGCCCAGTTTGGGCTTCATCTCGCTGCACCGGTTCTGCATCGCTCTGCAGCTTTGCACCCGCACATCATCGCTGAGGCAATCTGGCAGCCGCCCATTAGGGGTGGAGGGGATTTCAATGCACTCAGCTAGCTAGCTAGTTGTGACTTAGAGGCATTGAGCCTTGGTTTATCGACATTATAGTCCATCCCTGACAAAAAATAGCTATCAGGATTTGCATGTCAGATGCATAGAAACCCCTAGTGTGTTGCTTGGCTACAGAAGTAATTTCTACTTTACATAAAAACTTTAGAATTGAAAAATTGTGAGAATTTTGTTGAGAAAGTTGAGAATTTCCCTATATATGATTAAGACAATAAGAAAGAGTCCGACCTGTTCAGTTGATGGTCCAGCCACATTCACAGACAAGACTTCACACACAAGCATGTCTGCCTGAATAAGATCCCTGGTGCTCAACTGTCGGCAGCCAGCTGTTTTTCTCTCTGGGGGTAACTTGTGGCACAGCATAGCAAGACATCAATTCTTACTGACATGTAGAGAAAATGGGAACATTTAAAGGCCTTTGTTTTTCATCATTTTCCCTCAAACCAATTTGTTACCATGGAGGCTGCAGGCTTTCGAGCATCCGAGCTAGAGAATATCTTTTTCATGCTGTTACCAAGAGGGCTTGCCCACGATTGTAATGATTGGCTTTTAGACTTGTAAATAAAGATGTCAGTGTGAAGTCTGCTAAGTGGAGCATGAAAGCACTATGAAAGAGTGAGTATGTCAATTTGTGGTGAACATTAACCATAAATTCTTCCAATACCTATTTTCTATACCGCGCATGACACATTTTAATGTTATGCAGATATTTTAATGACATTCATAATCACAGCAGCATACAACAAATAATGTACATGCCTAATGTAAAAAAAAACAGACTTGGAGGAACTTTTAATATGCTAATAATGATGCATAACAAATATCGTTAGGAGCATATGTTTGAGAGCAATTTAATAGTGAATTAAATTATTCTCAAAGAGACAGAATACATTAACGTAGATCACAGAATGTCACATAGAATCTTTAACAGATGATATGTTATATTGTCCTTGACTACACAATGCCCGACTTATGACGCAATAAACTTTGAACGTCAGTTTGACTCCTCAAACCTTTCGGCTTTGCTAAATACTCCATCTGTCAAAAGAGATCTCATCATCAACATTGCTTCTAATCCTGTTTACACCCATATACTGTATATCACACTCCTCCAAGTGGCAGATATTCTCACTCCCAGTGCAAGAACTGAACCTCACCAAGCCACGAACACCATTGAAGGTAACATTTTCAACTGATTCCGCACCTCGCCACTGAATTCTGTTTTCCCACGTTTTTATTCCCCTTGCGTTATTGCCCACAATGCAGCACACATCCAGTCTCTTGAGATGTAATGTCTTGCATCACTGTGAACACATAACGTGGCCAGATGCTACGTGTTAAAATCCTAGGTGCTTATATATGCAGACTTATGGCACACACATATGCACCAGTTCAGCAATTCAGACGGGTGTGTGTACAGGGAAACTCAAGACAATCACACGCACACATTCACCCTTCATATAGAGCTAATAACCCAAGAGGTGGAAGGCTCACAAGGGGAGTAATCTAGCACCAGGGAAAATGCCAAGTGTCTTATTAGTGGCTCAGCAGAGATGGCTGGGAATCGATGAGTGACCCCCCTGGTCAAAACACAGCACTCCCAAAGACTCACATCATGGTGCTCAGGCTGGACTATCCATCATAAGCACACACTCATACACACACATGCACGCGCACGCACACACACACACACACACCTTACAGAATTATGTACGTGCACACACCTTACAGAAAGTTTCTTTCGTTCAGGTGTGTGTGCGTGTGTGTGTGTTCTTTCTTATCCCCCTTCTGTTGTGTGCTTTGGGAGAGACGTGAGAGTGCTGCCAAGTAAAACGACGCAGGGACAAGCAGGAAGTCCATTTCTTTCTGCTTTGGTCCCTGGATTTGGCCTCTATTCCTCCTCCAAGCTGCAAGTTCTCTCAACTTAAGAGAGTTGTGCTTGAAACACTTTTGATCAAGTTTTTCCTGCTTCATGAAACTCTTGATCAAGTAAAGCGTGTAGCATGTTTTAACCTTGATAACGATAACACACAGCACATCCAGGTGCTTAAGCACAAAGTCTGTTAGCATTACAAAGTTAAACAATTCATTATGGCAGGTTGACAGCACATATTGATGCAGCATATGTTGATGCTAACAGCATGATGACCTGTCACTAGACACACAAATACATGAAAAGAAAAGTAATACTGACATTTTGTTAAATATTCTGACTTTTCTTATCTCAATATACAATCACACAGTAATCATGTTGTATGAATTATTATTATTATTATTATTATTATTATTATTATTACTATTATTCTATTGGTTGCATGGTATATAATGAACTGGGAAATAATATTGTTTAATCATGTTCAAGGGGTTATTTAGTGGCTTGGATGCTGGACTCCAAGCTGGGTCATGGGTGCAAGCCCAGTAGGTGGTTGGATGGAGACGGAAAACCCAGCCCACTGGTGGAGAAACATTTTATTGCGCTCCATTGACTTTGCATTGCATTAGTTAAGCTAACGTTATTTCTGACTTCTCCAAAAACATTCTGAAACCTTCCTTAAAGCTGTTGTGTGACATGATGCACTACCCACAAGGTAAATAACCCAGAACTAAGTTTTCATAACCTGTCAACCTGAAAAAACTAGTGGAGAAGATGAAGTATAACATTGATTCTAATCAACATCTCCACTAGTACAGTATTCTCAAATTGGTGTTTATTCTAAAGCAAATCAAAAATCAAAGACTACAACTAATTTGAGGTAGAAGTTATAGAGTCAAAGGTTTAACAAAGTTGCAGTATTGCTTTAGCAGTACAAATTCTGTCTACAATGTTAACAATTCCTTATGGCAGCACATTGATGCAGCATCTTTACATTTGTAAAAACACAGCTGATCTCAGGTAAGAGTGATGGAAGATAGATTCAAGAGTATGCTTTAACAGCAAGAATGTACGCCTTACAAAGTGAATGATTCATGCACATATACACATATGTACAATCCATCCATCCATCCTCATCCGCATATCCGTAGTCGGGTCACGGGGGCAGCAGTTCCACTAAGGGACCCCAAACTTCTCTTTCCTGACCCACATTATCCAGCTCTGACTGCAGTGTGGAAATATAATCTCTCCACCTAGTCCTGGGTCTACCCCGAGGCCTTCTCCCAGCTGGACGTGTCTAAAACACCTCCCTAGGGAGACGGCCAGGGGGCATCATTAACTGATGCCCATACCACCTCAACTGGCTCATTTCGACACAAAGGAGTAGTGGCAATACTCAGTGTTCCTCACGGATGACCGAGCTCCTCACTCTTTAAGGGAGATGCCAGCCACCCTCCTGAGAAAAACTGTTTTGGCCTCTTGTACCCGTGATCTTGTTCTTTCGGTCATGACCCACCCTTCATGACCATAGGTGAGCGTAGGATCGAAAATTACCTGGACGGATATGGACGGATCTCATCAATGCCCAGGCATTAGCCACTGGGTAGTTGTTTCACTACCTGTTACCTCAGTTACTTCCACCAGGGTAATTGATGATAATATAATTTATCATGAAGGGTCTTTTGAACCATTCTTAGTCTGGCCCCTCCCCTGAGATACCCTACGAGGAGCACAAGGCTCCACACAACACAGGTGTCAGGATCATAGAAACACACAAACCTCCCCACCACGATAAGATGATGGCTCCCGGATATCATATGGACAATGTAATGTATAAATGCCATATTTCACTAAAGGTGTGTGTGTCCAATGAAAAAGTAGACCTAAAAATAGCCTTTGTGCCCATTTGCAAAAGAAGGTTGGTTGAACAAGGTGATTCTCAACGAATAGGTGCACAGTGTGCTACATTGCAACACATATGATAACAGCTGGAAGCTAACGAGCTTTCCTACAGGACATTCTGTTTCAAGATGACCATCTCCCACTCAACAGTCTGCTGGTGTCCTAATGCTTTGACAAGGCTTGGCCTCATCATGATGCCCTTATTTAACTCTGTCCATATCTGCACTCAGACAGGAAATGAGCCATAAAATGCCCAGGTGACTCTAAAGGGCCAATTTCTGTGTTGTCTTGTAAAGCACAGCCGGTGAAATAGCTGCCTGTCATGAACAAAATGTTGCCGGCACTCCTGTGGGTGTTCCTTAACAGTGCTGGCACAGAGTACCATTAGGGGGCTTCTCCTCCCTCTGTTTTTCTCCATCAATTAATGTTCCTACCTTTAGAAATGACCCTACACACCCCACCCCACCCCAAGGTAATGATGAACACAGAGTCATCCATCTTGTTCTATTGCTTAAGTGATATGCTCTGTAATAACAATGGTGTGTTACTGTCCCCGCTCGCCGCCATGGTAATACTTTTCACTGGTGCTGCTAACATGGGCTTGTCAGGAGCCCATCTGTCACAGTTAATAGTTTGACAGATAGGGGTCTTATGCCTAAACAATGGCCGTTAATGTTACATTGTTTGCTAAGAGAACTAATTTGGTTTCTCTTCTTGTTTTGGCCAGCCAGTGAAAGACATAACTACTTATATAGGCTTTGAAATGATCTCCATCTCCCAAATGTTTGTTTACAAACAACCAAAGCCACTACCAATAGGCCCTTTAGGGGCAGTGTGTGTCTAATACAAGAGCTGGATATAAAGCTAAAGCCCACCATGAATCCAACTTAATTCCACTATAGGATCAATTTTGTGTGAAGGTTCCTCTTCTACACAGATTCACTCCACAGTTCTGATAATCTTTTAATCGCTATTAAAGCATCTCGCAGGGAGAGCTTGGAGTCAGTCTCATGGTGTCTGTATGTCCTTGTGGTTTGTGATGTCTGTTCGTTCAGTTCAGTCTTTGAACTTCAAAGGAGCATAAAATAGCCATTAAGTGTCAAAAGATATAAAAATTGCAGAAACAATTTTGATGTGAAATATTAGATTTAACTGCAAAAAACTAAAAATATAATTGATGATTAATTGTTGTTTAAGCCCTAGGGTTTAGGGCTTACAAAAACTACATTAGCAATTGTTCAGAACCCCCACTGAATTTTAATGATTGAATGGCTAAACACAATCTACTCACAAATCCTGTTATCTGAGTTCCCGAACAATACTTTAAATAAACCAGAGAGCGGTAAAGATACGGCTTCTTTGACTCTTGCTGTAAAATCCTTTAATTGTCAGTAGATAATTTGCTGTGATATGCAGTCAGTTTGCCACATTAGCTTAAAAGTGTTTCTTCATCTTTGGCTTTGACGCAGTATGAGCGATGAGTGGCACAGTACATTGGTCAAGTGCCACAGGGTCTAATTGGCTCGTGTCAGTCGTTTATTTGAATGGGGCTTCATTTTTCCTCAGAGGTGAATAAATGAGGCTATTTTTCAGGCAACGCTCACCTTCCTTATTGTTTGTTGTTATGAAAGTGACATGCACACAATTCATAATGACTGTATTCTTAGATCAAATGGGGCAAGGGAGACGTTATCAACATTGTGCAAGTGGCTTATTTCCCCTTCTATGTTATTTAAAAAACAAAAGAATAGCATGTATAGATTTTATGTGTGCATAATTACTGTCTAGTATGGTTGCTTTTGAACTCGATCAGGGCATTAGCAATGACCCTCAAAAAGTTGTGTGACTTGCGCAAGTGGGTGTCTAAAATTAAATGATATACTGTATAATATTGTATACAATGGTGTATATACTGTATATATATATATATATATATATATATATATATATAT
>JAODOY010021262.1:0-12929 GCA_025399855.1 Forbesichthys papilliferus
TATAATGCTGAGGAAAATAATTGTTTCTATCTGTGACCTTTTATTATACGAGACAAATCAGCGAACAGGAAAATGTGAACAAATTTAAAAAAATTGTGAAAACCTAGCAAGAGATGCATTCCTTTTGTGGGGGAGGGAATACATGGGGATAAAGAAATATAATAAGTGTCAATACATGATTAAAAGGCAAAACAATATAATCTGAATGGTGTAGCGTGTTTAGCCTACACTTCTGTATGAAGGCGTTCATTTACAGCCTGCATGTAAATGACGGGCCAAGTAGGCCTGTCATGATAATAGTTTTTTGTTGGGCGATATATTGTCCCTGAAATTATCGCGATAAACAATATTATTGCTATTTCAAGGGCAGACAAGAAAAGGTGTAATGGCTACACGTTTTCTTATGTAGACAGGTAGAAACATGGTCCGGTAAAGTAGAACGATATAGAGATGCGTTCAGAATTGTTTAATGTTCGTGGCGACCTTGTTTGCTTTGAACTTCAATTTTGAATGTTTTCTGTAAACATTAAACTGTTAAACCAGGTTAATTGCTTGGTTAAGAAGGTTTTATACAAACCTTGAAATGAATAAAACAAAATATTTTTGCATTAATTCTTGGCTGGAATTATGCAGTCGTCTGGAAAAACACCTATTACCAGTCACTGTGTGCGTGTGTGTCACTGCCTGAGATCAGTCAGACAAGAGCACCAGAGCAGCACAACAGGGCTTTAATGTCATGTGTCAGCAACATGCGTGTAAATACACTATGATCGAGGTTAAGTCCATATATCGCACGGTAAGTCTATATAGTCATTATCGTGACAGGCCTAACGCCAAGACTTACAAGTGGAAGTGTTCGACTGGATGGGTGGGAGGGGACATTCAGTTCCAGGCTCATCTCACCAGTGAGAGGTCATATCCCAGTTTTCACTGTGCTCACATGACCCCAGCGCGTCTGTGTGCGCGTGCGTGCGTGCGTGATGGTATCCAGACATGACACCTCGTCGGGTGAGAAATATGCAGAAGGAATGCCTGCCAGCCTTGATAAGAGTCATCATCACCCCTTCCTTCTGTCGTTCAAAGAAAGAGGGTGCCCCCTAGTTCGTCTCCAGCACTGTGCAGCAGCCTGCAGGGAAGGCTTGTGCAGACGCTCACGCTGGCCTTCCACATTTAGCATTTCATGTACATTAGCAGAACACCCGACACCATGTGCCTCGGAGGTGCTCTGAAAACTGGCGCAGTGAAGCAAAGTGCTTTGAACCGCAGGAATCCACCATCCCCCCCTTCCCCCCAAGTCAGCGTGTGCACGCTAATGGTATTCAATAGAGGCCCCTGCTGTTTGCAGCGTGTCGTAAAGATGTCCCTCGCACACTTAGAACAGGGGTTTTTCACTCATTTAACAGGATACGCTTCTCCCGGCTCCCTGTTGTTTCGTGCTAGCCGGGCGTTGCTAGCTTAGTCAGACGAGGTAGCGGCAAGGTGCCTGTCTGCAGGGGGATGTTGGGGGGGGGGGCAACGGAACTGTGCTCAGAAGGCTTCATTCCAGTGACCTCCGGAGTCCCCTGCAACCGCTCTACGAGGGAACATAAGGATGAAACGGAAGCACTGTGGCATTAAGTCCTACCAGTACAACGGGGACGATGCCTTACGGCCAAGTTCAGTCACACTCTCAAAACATTTCAAAGCTCCACAGGCTCCACCAAGATGTATATGCATAATCAAGAGATAAACCTGATCTGAAAAATAGAAATTTAGTTTTTTTTTTTTTTTTGTCTTCTGCACTCATAAAGCCCACATGTCGCTCACGTCAAGGCCCTCTACGAGAAAGAACATCTCGCTTCCATTATCCATGAAGCCTTTCTGAGTGCACCCGCAATGGGTGATGGCAATGGAACTGGGATATATGGAAGGAGACACTCAGCGGAGGAGTGCTATTCAGAACTGCCTATTTTGTAAATGAAATTGAATTTACTGAGGCAAGAGTTTTGTGTTTTAGATGCAACGGAGGCTACAGTATATAATACAATATGTCTAGTGCCTAGTGTTGGCATGGTGCCAATATTCTGCAAGATTTCATTTTGATTAGACGGTGCCAAAGAGCATGTTATCAAAATGCATTGTCTTTCTATGGGCTGAAACATGCATTCTTTTAATTAGTATAATTATTCAATTAGTGAATGGTTTGCCAATATTAAGTTGTGTTATGGTTTGCCAAATAATGGAAAATCAGTCAATCACAGGTTGTTTCATCTCCACATTTCTATCAAACCACAATTCAACACTAGTCACCCCCACGAGAACAGACATAAGATGAGGCAGAGTATTATCTCTGGCAAGAGGCTGCATAAATAATTCAAACCTGCTGAACTACATTATGGGCAATATTAGAAGAAAAATCGACGATATTGAAATCAATTCATTGCGAGTCAGTCTAGAGCCCAGTATTAATCATGGGTTGGAACGATAACTGCCTTTCCCAAAGACATTTTCATCCATTATCAGCCTATTGTGTGTATGCTTATAATATTAGTGTATATTTATGAGTCATGTTCTAAGACCCATTTATGTCAGGAATTTGTCATACACACCGAGGCCCATTAGATCTCCATGGGTGTTTCAGAGAGACAACTCAGCGACAGCCTTATATGGATGATGTGACAACTATGTCACTCTGAGATTTACTAAAAGGTCTAGTCGAGAAATGTTTTGTGACAAAAAAATGTTGTACTCACTAGGGATGTGTGCGATTAGTCGGTTAAACGATTAAACGCTGGGACCATCACTAGTCACCATAAATACTACTCGGTTAAACGTTATTTTTTTTAATTCTTTTATTATTTTTTTAAAGTAGTTCAGTTAGTACACACAAAACAATCTGTTGACACTGCGAGTGGAGTTGGTAGGGCTTGATTTTCCATGCGTTGATAGCGAGGGAGTGGGGGCAACTCTAAAAGCAGCATACTTTGATGTTGCCACTACAATAGCTCCGATCGCAGAAGATGACTGAGTTTAAATTTACAGTGCAGCGTCAGGCATTATCCAAGCAAAACAGATTCACAACCTGTCTGTTTTCCATTTTAACCTTACAGTACAACTGCAATTAATATCGTTAAAAATAAAAAGTTAGACTTCCGTCGGGTTCCAGACTGTTTGTTCACTTTTGTTTAAGCTGTTAAACTAGCTATGGAAGTACTGTAGGCCTAAGCTATAATTAGCTAACACTTCAATGCAGCATACGGTACAGATATAGTCATACAGAATCAATATAAGTGAGAGTTGCATGACGCTTATGTCCCGCTGCATGTGTAACGGAGCTGTGTTGGCACTCTGCCACTGTTGTACTTTAGGCTACCGTAAATGTTCGTACTCCGAAGATGAAGCGGTCTGATTATTAATTTTTAATGAGAACGGGTAAGCCAAAATGTGATCTCCACCCACTGAGACGAAACACCCACTGAGACGAAACACTCGATCGACGATTGCAGGTAGGGAGAGACCCTGCAACATGTACCGGTACACACGCTGACAATGTTGACCCTGATTGTGATCAATTTGGATGGTTTTCTGAGTGTTAATGTATTTTTAGACTAGTTGACTAGTCTACTTTTACATTTTTGTTTAACCGACAGGGAAATTAGTCGCTGGAAACGTCCCTACACTCACGGTAGGTCGCTGTAAAATGCCACGTGCCGACAGCAGTGAATGAATCTACACAATTTGTACTGCCGTTCACAGCGCTGGGGTACATCGGTTCTTCAGCAAGTTAAAGCTCCTGTATGTTGGATTTGAGAGTTGCAATTAGAGCCAGCTAAAAGAGAAGGGATTGAGATGAACAGCCCACTGCCTTTTAGGCTCCCTCCCTCTGGAGCTCATTGGTCTGCCCTTGCAAGGCCCTGTGACAAAGCTGTAGATTTAATTGATTGTCAGGCAAGGTTGATTCTCCGTACCAATCGACCTGATTGGTCAGAATGTTTAGCGTGATCTAAATGGACTTGCACAGAGGCCGGGGCTATTGACAAGAGCATACATTGTCACTGAGCATTTCACTCACTAATGGCTGACGGATGGCATTTCTATCAATTCACATTCAATTCTACCTAAAGCTACTTTAAGAGATGAGCCGAATACATTTTTCATCCTTCGTCTCTACTCACAACATCCCTGCCAATCAGAAGTCATGCCAAGTCAAGTATATTCGTGCGGTACTGACTCACACGGTCTGAATTACCTTCTTCAAAAGATTCAAATTTACACTTGAAAGGGGAAGCGAAGCACCCACCTGAACAATTCAGTGGTGGGAAGGAATCTGTTTTATTTTGACAGTCATGCTACATGATATTAAAGCATCTCTCCTTTCACGAGTGGCTCTTTATTAAAAGAAAGTTACCTTTCCATGCTCTTTATTTCGTGATAAATGCATTTACCATACAGGCTTTATATACTATAGGCCATAGACTATATACCCAAATGCCCGTTTTTAACGTCTCAATAACCCACTGAGTGGTTCTTTTTATATTGTGCTCCCAAATTGGACTGTGATACAGATCTAAGAGCTGATAATCTACTGCTTGGTAAATAAGTGGAGATGCGTTATCCTGTCCGTATGTATTAAAGTGCAAAACCGCTTTGTCTGTCAACCTGGAACTGGGACACGCCGTAATAACGGGAAACTGCTACTTGCTTGAATGGGTTTCTGCAGGTCCATACATTGACACAGACGCATGAGATTGAATAGAAAGGACTATTGTTCCATGCTGGGAGAGAATGTTGATTGTGCATTATACACTGGAGTAATAAGGCTGGAATGGCCACTGCCACGTGAGCTGCTATTTGCTTCATGAGCAAATTGGCCCAATATATGGAATGGAATGGAATTTCCCGTCCCCGCGGTAACGGAATACGCTTAATTCCTGTTGTCCTTTTTACATCCGTCTTTCACCTTGTCATCCATCCACCTAATGTCTTTCTGCTTGTCTACTGTAGATGTCTCCCTTGGCCGGACAAACAATTAATTTAAATGTAATTCCTCTCCATTAGTGATGAGTAATGGTGTTATTAAGCATACCCCTGAGCACCGTTATTCTAAGCTCCTGTTAACCTCCCAAGCCTTTGTTGGACGACACATCTGGGGAGGCACAGAGGGGGACAAAGGGGTTGGGGGAGAGGCAGCCCAGTGAGTTCAATAGCTCATCTGGAATGTTGCGTCATCCAGAGACAATACACGTCACTTCTCATCTGGCTATTGGCCATTGCTTATTGTGATGTCTCTGATCTCTCTCTCTCTCTCTCTTGCTCTCTCGCTCATTCAATCTGTCTCTGAGCTTGGTAGGAGGGATACCCAGCAAGCCTCATTGGTATGTTGCGCACGCCTGTGTTTGTGGCTGTATATTTTTGTTGAGTTGTTAACAGTGGTGCTAGACCTTTGCCTTGCCATGGTATTGTGATCTGTTGCCTTTGAGAAGGAGGTCTAGTGGGTAAATAATCAAGGACTGTCAGCCACTGGTGGTTCACGGCAGTGGTTCAGACATCATGGCCACGACTTGACTGATGGGCTTTGGGCTAATGTCTAATTGAAATAAAGTGTGTGTGTCATTGTTGGTCACTGCTATAACCAGTTCACAATATAAAGTATAGTTTAAATGTTTAAGTGCAGTCCACATGCACGTTGCAGTTTTTACTACATTATGTATGGGGGGAAATCTCAGTACAGTCTTCTCAATACTGCTTTGGAAACGTCTGAGCACGCAATTTAGTGAGATTGCAGAGCCCAGGCAGGAAGAGGTCTCAAACAGCTGTGCGGAGGGAGGACTTGGAGCACATTTAGCCACAGAGAGCTGTTCAATATCCTGCCGAATCACTGAATAAATTGTCACGGCACTCCACACTCTCTTAGAGATGCTAAGTTGATAAGTCTGAAGTGGAGATGTATTGGGAGAAGATGAACAGCATACCTCCTGGGTGTCATCCAGAAAAGTCTACTACTGCAACAATACTACTGCTACAAGTACAAATACTACTACAGTATTAATAGTAATGTGGAGTGGATGCGTGCTCTATACTGATGTTCTGCTCATTGTCTTGAAATAGAAAAAAAAAAGGTTAGTTACATTAACTGACTGCATTGCTGCCAGATTACCACAAGTTACTAATTTAGAATTTAAATCAGTATTAAATATAGAGTAATATCAAAACGTACTGTATTGTTTTACAGCACGTTTTCTACATTCTGGAAAATGTTTGGGATACAAATGTTTTAGCAATCAAAATATTAGTCTTGAATACTTAAAACCCCAGTCTAAATCTATAGGGCCTTGGCAGTGCTGGCCGATAATATTGACTCAGGGATTTTGGCAAGGAAATGACCTGCTAGAAAGAAACGCAGACAGACAAAAAAACATTCTTCTGTTTCCCAATCGAGTGCCACAGACAATGCCATTTTCCAATCCTGAAAGAAAACCCAATCACCTTGTCTAATTATTCAGGTTAACAGACACACTGTCCTTATGTGCAGTTGTAAATGTTTGTATGACTCCACAAACGAATAAAATAAACCTATGTACATATTTCAGATTCCACACAAATTCTCCGTAGAAACCACCAGGCTCTGTTCCCAGGCCCAGCCAGATAGCCTCTGATCCTTCCCGGGAGGGTTTCTTTCGACGTTGTTAAAGCAACCACCCTCATCTTCCACGGCCATCGTCCGTCACACTTGACATGCGCGCGGCTGTTGCGAGGCGCGACAGCTTGCGATTAGATTCACGAGATGCTGCCTTTATGGAATGCAATCTCGTTGACCTGTCAGTGGCGATGACTCAGCGGGGCACCCGCTTTGTTTGTGCGCGGGCGCGCACGAGACAACGCACTCACGCAGGCGATGTCGAGCGAGAGATCGTATGAGTGCACAAACACTTGTGCTTGTATTTGGGTATGTGTGTGTGCGTATTTTGCTCTCGTCTTATCTCTGCATTCAGAGCAGATATGGGTTGTATATATTGCCATTCTTTTATGGTTGAATTCTCTGCTGTCGTGCGCGTGCGTGCGTGCGTGCGTGCGTGCGTGCATGTTCTCATGCCTGGCCCTTTATCTTCCACACTTCATCTGTGCTTGTGTGTTTCCGTGCCTATGCCACTGTGTATTCCCCTGTGTGTGGCTGTTCATTTGCCCAGGGCTTGTGTGAACCTCCTGACCAACTGTCTGCAACACCAAACTCCCGTCAGGGCGCTATAGATCCCAGCTCTGCAGTTGCCAGGCAGGCAGCGTGATTGATCACCATGGGGCGTTGTCTACATGCAAGTATAGTCACACAGGCTGTAACGTCGCCCCCTGGGGGACGTGTAAATGTTGCCATCGATTCCTGCTCGACGTTTCCCTAATTTCCACTGTGACGATGTTTACTCAGCAGTATTCTATATTACGCTGTTCTTGATTGTGATACAATTGTTAGGTTTATGGCACTGCAAGATCCAGATGAATGGGCAATCATCTCCAGGAAGAATGAATTTAGACACACTGGACTTTAATGTTACTTAAAAATCTCACACTTGGCAAAACCCATTAATTCTCACTCATATCCTGTATATTGTGTATAGATTAAAATAAATATACTGCTTTATTATACCTGGATATAGATAGTGGATATAGAGTCAGGTGATAGAAAAGTTGCTAAATGGCTGAATGTGAGGCTAAACTACAGCACTTTGAGTAGCCGGAAGGTTGTAAAAGCGCTACATAAATGCAATGTATTTACCATTTAGATAATACAATGCATGTCCATGGCTTCAGCACATTGTATACACACAGTATGTGCATTCATTAACATGATGAACAAAATGCACATTTTCCTCACCAACTCCCTGTTTGAAACACAATGTAGAGAACCGTGAACCTGTGAGGGGGTTTCAAACCAAAACAGTTTTGCCACAGTGGCTTCAACCACAATGGTAATTCTAGACACAAGCTCAGGACTTTAAATCTGAAGTCCTGTAAGTATTGGTACAACGAGAACAACATTAAATTCAGTTTGTTTTAAATGTTAAGTGAGCTCACATTTGCAACCGCCTTAGATCAGACCTCAATGTGATTACACCTGAATTCACATATGAGCTAATACCCTGTGCATTAAATGAACGAAGACCTTTTTAAAATGCACTCTTCATCTTCCTTTCATCTCCACCTGTCATCCTCATCACGGCCACCTTCCATTCCACCATTCATCTCTCCTCTACTGTGCTGTCGAACCCCTTCACCTCCGCACACATCTAGAGCCCTCCTTTCTCTGGGGAATAAAGGTGTCCTCTCTGACATTTATCTATACCTGATTATGTGCGTGTTGTGCCCACGTGACGTTACATTTTGGGAACTATTTGTTGGTGGTTGTAAGGTGCTTGGGTCTCTATGTACATTGTAATCTTCGATTAGTCACAATAAGCTTTTTTTCTTATGAGATGTTAATGGACTGGATGATTGGACTGTACACGGTTAGCTAAATGTGTTATCTACGCTCCTGTGAGGTTATTGGTGACTGTAGAGCTTGCTGTTTTGTAACAGTGCAGATTTCTATCAATTAGCTTCGTTTTTATTTTATTTTTTAGGAATATACTTATCGTGACTACGTACAGCATGTAAGGCTTTACATTTTATTTGACAGTTGTTAACTCAAGCGGTCTAGCCATTCTCATACACTAGGTATACACCAATGTTGATTTCCCGTGGGAGATATGGATGTGGAAGGCAATACTGGGTAAACAAGGATAATATGTAGGCTTGGCAAACTATCCGATTCCTCGTGTCTCACCCTCTCACAACTAATTCTTTCACCTTGAAGGGCATTAATGTCACAAATACCTCTCGCCTATCAAGCCCCCTTGGGTGCTGTCATTTTTATTATTGAGTTTTCATTGCAGTTAGTCGCTGTTTTAATCAATCTGCCTGCAATGGAAATCACTCTAATTTTTACTTTTATTACTTTTTATAAAATGGATAGAATGACATTTATTTGTCCTTTCTTTGGTAAAAACTGGTTCTGTCCACACACTGGTCTTGTTGCTGTAGATTGCGGCGGGCAACACAATAAAATAAAAAAAAAGCGTTAAAGAATGAGTCATAGTTGATTAAAGGATTACAATAGTGTAATGCCATTGTATAACATATGAGGATCTGCTGAATTGTCTGTTCATATACTGACCCACCCCTCTAACCACGTGTTTAAAAAAAAAATGTTTGGAATTGTTGGAATTCCTATTAAGGTTACACAAAGTATCTGCATGGTCATATGGAAATAGTTAGAACAATATGTAAAGTAAAATATGCAATGTTTAGTCTGTGCCTCATTCCAATACATGTCATTACAAGAAATTCAGATGGTTTCCGCATCTGTTTATAGTCTACCACAAACTGTGCGGCCTGGTTAAATAAATGTTGTATTCATGCATATGTATCCCATACAGAGTGCAGAGATAAGTTTGCTTTCTTTTGCATGGTGAAGGAAATCGGACCACTCCATTAAAGTGAGTTGCCCCCCCCCCCCACCCCCCCGGACATGCACATCTGTCAGCGTGAGATTTTCACTGAGCATGACAGAGAATGAACCCCTAATCACAAAACTACAGGGCCTCCGTTTGTATCTGTGCTGGGTCAGGCCTCTGTCCTGTCATCTTGGGACATTTTGCCTCGGTGGAGAGGGGGGGGAAGTTATCCATCCGTCAATGCAACCTCCAGACCACCAAGGGATGGCCAGTAATAAGAACCACGGGACAACTGGTGGTGTGTTTGTGTAGGTTCTGATAACATGGGTATTATGGTATGGGCTGACGGACAGACCTCCGATGCACGATGCCAGCCATCTCATCCAGCCTCGGTATATCTGTGGCTCGTCAAACTGTGTCTGTGCAAGACCTCCAGGGCCCCCTGGTCCTACATCTGCCCAGAACACCACCACATTCACCCCATTCCCCAGCAGCACTAAGTCGACAATTACTGTACACTTGTTCACTGGGGAATTCTGTAATTGAAGGGGTCCAGATTTGCCCAAAGCCGAGAAGGACTTCTTTAACAAATGCATGCACTTCCACAAAGGCTGAGGGAGTTCATTGATATTCATGGTCGAGTTCCAGAATTGTTTGTGTCACCTCAGCTTTAGGTGACATCATTTATCCTGGATGGCCTTGGGGGCGAATGTTCCCCGAGCTGCTTATTTTCTAATAAATGCACTCACTTGACCCTGTTAGTTCATTCAACAGGGCCCCGCAACGCAAAGACGACTACCAATAATTTGAAAGATTATTTTGCTGCCACTGAGAAGGTAGTCGCCAGTTAACCTATATTTCCGGATTTCTCTGCAAGGTGATTATGATTAAGGGCCCTAGAGAGTAAATTCATAGGTCTATAAACCCAGTTATTAGGATGGTGAATGTTTAAAAGCCCAGCCAAGGTTGATGACTAGATTCGCATAAATGTAGGTAATTCTATTAGTTTGTTTGAATGATGCATAAATCTGATATTAAAATAAAACCAAGACCATGCTCTTGAAATAGATATTGAAATTACATGACAAAGGTAGTAATTTTAAGGCCACATAACTGCAAGTATGTAACCCATGATTCACTTGAGAAGGGATGCTTTTGGTTGAATAAGCTTTTAATGTGTGCATTCTCACAACACAAAGCGAGAAACACATCCGATACATCTGCATCCATTAGCTATTCCCATCTCTACTGAGCAAGCCTCACCTCCGATCCCATGATTAAGCAAGCAAAAGCATTTAACTTCTTAATGAGTCCATTTAATGAAGGTTGATTAGCCATTATGGTGCTGGCTCAAACAGAATAGCCAGGATGGCTCCTGGGCCAACACTCAAGCATTGCCAATGACTAGCCTTACCCTTGTGGCATGGGCTGGAGATGTCCTTGTTGGGTCCCCTTAATATAACCCAGTTATTTCTTTAAAGTTCCTTTGTCACTTAAATGGACACTGATTTCCTTGGTTTAAAAGACGAAGCACATTTTACAATCACTTGGTGATTGGCTGGTGATTCTCAATTACCAAATATATGTTGAACCGGACCTTACGGTTTAAGATTATTTCTCTTTGATGTGCTGCATGCATCTGGGTTTTAATAGTCTTCCAAAGTGCAACACTTCAGGCCTGATGAGTATAAAACTCACTTCTCATGAAGTTATTTGGAATCAACTGCATAGATAAATCACATTTGTCATTTCTCATAAAATGTTAAAAATCCCCATTCCCTTCGCTCTATATCAGCTGAGGTAAGATATTGCTTGCGCAGAATGATTGACCGTTTCTCTTATTACTGTCACTTCTCATGTACTGTGTGAAATGTGAGGAAAAGGTGGAGAGAAAACAACTAAGAAGAAGCAGATAAAGGTTTCTCTGACATTTCAAGATGGTGTAACCTGGACTGTTTACACCGGTGGATCAGTTCTGCCTGCCAGAAATGTATCAGGGTATAGGTCGATTTAGAAATGTGGCTGTAGATGAATGCAATAGAATACATATTCTTTATTGCCTGCAAAGGGGATTGAATTGCATTGTTACCTTAATCATAATCTGTGGCAAATTATGAAATGTGTTGGTTACACCTCTAAAGTATAATTTCTATTTCTGATGCTGAAGTGCACAAAAACGACCTCACACAATGTCTACAAGGCATTTTAGTTTGCTAGTCTGCATTTAATTTCCCAATACAAGCTTCTTGATGCAGCTTGTAATATACAGGAAATTGTGTTCATCGTTATTCAGGTGCAGCTATTTCCCAATCAGCCTGACAATCAGAAACTATTTTCTGTCACCAACTGTCACCCGTGGGACATTTTAGGTTTTCTGTAGAGGAGGACCTTTACCCCTACCTGGCTAAGGTTACGTGTGGTCCACTCCCCCTGCTAAATAATCCCGGCATCCAATGCTGGTTGCTGGTGTGCTGGTATACCAGTTAGACTAGCACTACCCCAGCACTAATGAGTATGAACCAGTTGCATCCATCATTGTAACCCTGTCTTTCATTGTCTCCCTCCTTCTCTGTTCCCTTTGCTCGGTGTATGTCCACAGGACTGCCTGCATGACGGACTCAATTTGCCTTCAATGTGAACACACACACAGCCACTTACTGCCTCGGTTCCCCACTGCCGTCCTCGTTTCCTTCCATCCGGATGAAGAAGGCGCCTGGGAAACGAGGTGAGACCACAGTTTCATAGTAATTTGCTCGCTCGCGCTTTCTCTCTCTGCCTCTCTCTCTCTCGGCCTCTCTGCCTCTCTCTTTTCTTTCGAACAACCTCTTTCCAGCCTTTTAGCTTTTTATGAATCCCAAAAATGAGCATTTTCACATAAATTGTTTTTGGAAGTGTCGTATTGTACAGTTTCTACAAGTTGGTAATCTCAGAAAGTCTGAAAAAACAATTTTGAACAACTCTGCTACTCAGATTCAAACTATATTCAGTGTAAAGCATTTCCATACAATACAGAATTAGATATTCTCATTTATTTTTTGTTAAGAAAAATCGGTTGTGTGTACAGTTGCGTCAATGGCCGAGTGGCATAGCATGTTGAAACTCAGAAGGTAGTTGGTTTAAATCCAGCTGGGGGTAACCTATTGTCTGTATTCAATTTAAAATTACACTCCATCTGTTGGTGAAATGGAGCTTTTCTAAATGTCAAGAATACTTTGCAGGTCTGTTGACTCTGAAGATAATATTTAAATTATCCAGATATCTGCTTTTTGCAACCATACATTCAGCATTCAACCATGATTATATGTCCATATCCTACATCTCTGACTTTTATATTTGAAAAAGACATGTTTTGCAAAAAGCAGATAAGAAATATCTTAATAATGTTATTTATGTAATGTTTCACAAAACGCCATGTCATTTTAAAACAGGTTTCCTGGTCTTATGTTGATCTACTGGTGGCACTGA
>JAODOY010021282.1:0-24791 GCA_025399855.1 Forbesichthys papilliferus
TGAACCAATGAGTCTACCGTACTACTGTCATGTTAAAACAGAACCTGCTGGCTTCGACAAACTACTGTGTGTGTGTAAGTATGAGAGTAGGAATGAACCAATGAGTCTACCGTACTACTGTCATGTTAAAACAGAACCTGCTGGCTTCGACAAACTACTGTGTGTGTGTACGTATGAGAGTATGAATGAACCAATGAGTCTACCGTACTACTGTCATGTTAAAACAGAACCTGCTGGCTTCGACAAACTACGGTGTGTATGTATGTATGCATGTATGTAGTTTCAAAATATTACTATTCAATTTTAATATTCCAATATATTAAAGTAGTTTGCAAATTAGAACACAGCTTCCTTTACCATAGTGGTAATATTACAATATTGCAAAACAAATAAAGGATTCATGATCAGTAAACAGTATTTATCTAGAGTAATTGCTGTCAACACATCATTAAATTACAAGATATCACAAAATATGGAGAGAAAAAAATAAAAAACAAACAAAATATAAGGTCATTCACTGTATGAAATAAGGAAAGGTTAAATCAGCACTAAACAAATAGAAAATAATTTGACTTACTCCATTATACACATATCTGATTAGAGCATTACATAGTCTGGGACCTATGTTATGTCAGTGGTATGAACATAAGAATGTCAATATGCTTTTGACTAATTCTAGGAAAACAGAAGGAAATACATGAATGTCTATAATAAAACCCATACAATTTATAATGTACACCCTCTAACAAGGAAGATCAGATGTATTCTTGCAATATCTCAACCCATCTTAGTGTGAAAAATATAAATAAATAAATACATACAGGTCAAAACACAAACAATGTTTGGGTCTGTCACAGTGAGCCAAGTCACTTCATTGATTGCAAAACTCTCCTCACACTTTGTACTTGTCCTTGGCTCTGTCATTCAATATACAGATGTGCTGAAAAACAAACGCAAGAGGAAACCTATCACAATAAAACAAGTATTTACATTAAAACACTACAATATTATTGGCAAATGTGAATGACATTATCCTCCCTTCAAACACCTATATTTTTCAAAGAAAATTCCCTGGTCACTTACGCTGAGATCTCTGAAGTACTCATTGTAGTCCAAAGCGTAACCCACCAAGAACATATCTGGCACCTCAAACCCAATGTCTGAAACCAAGTCAAAAATTTGATTAGATCAAATCAGCAGTTCATGAAAGTGTAACTGCACCCCAGCTCTAAGTATGACTCCACCCACTATAACTTATACAACTAATCAAAATGTATCAAGGAGCTGAGTGAGGGGAGAGGCTGGGCTGAGAGGGGGACCACCATTAACATTTTAATTTAATGATGTCATACTGCTGAAAACCAGCCAGGTCCTAGGGTGATTTATATCAGATATGACCTGTAATTTTGTTTACAGCCCATGAAAATGCAAGTCTTTATAAAAACTGGAATTTTGTCAATATCAACACCAGCATTGATCTCATCACAGATCAATCCTATTACTTTGTTTTTAGCATGCAGTTACACTTTAAGACTAATTTTAAAATCTTGAAATATTTGAGAACAATGAATTACATTTAATTCCAGATGTTGTGCAAATTAAAAATAAGAGATTTATACATTAGGTAAATGATCATTTCACCCTTTTATTAATGCTGGAGTATGTCAAAATATTAGTTACCCCTAATGACTCATAAGTAAGTAAGTAAAATGTATTTATATAGCACCTTTCACATGGAGTTATATAAGTACAAAGACAACATTTTTACAATTGGCATACAGAACATAACGTGTCAAAGGCCCAATAACCCTAGTTTAATTAAAAGCCTGTTTAAAAAACAGCGTCTTGAACTGCGTTTTAAAAGATTCTACAGAATGTAGTTCACGTAAAAACACAGGTAAATCATTCCACAGCCTAGGTGCCACTGCCTTAAATGAACGGTCCCCTCTGGTTTTGAAATGTGTGTGGGGAACCACCAACAATGTCTGACCTGATGACCTAAGAAAGACTACGTGAGGGAGTATGAACCTTTATCAGGTCAGCAATGTAGGGAGGAGCTAGTCCATGCAAGGCTCTAAAAGTAAGAACGAGAATTTTAAAGTTCATTCTGAAATGTACTGGCAACCAGTGTAGAGAGGCTAAACAGGTGTGATATGCGCTCTTTTCCTTGTGTCAGTTAAAATCCTTGCGGCAGCGTTCTGAACAGCCTGGAGATGGTTGAGCTGTTTCTTATTTAAACAAGTAAAAAGAAAAAAGTTACAATAGTCCAAACGTGATGAAATAATAGCATGGATGATCACCAGAGTTCTTATTTTGGATACATTTCTCAATTGGAAGAAGCAGTTCCTGACTAATTGTTTGGTGTGGTGCTTGGACATTGCTGTATCAAAGACAACACCTAAACTCCTGAGGCTCGGTTGGACAAACGAGCCTAAGGCACCAATATGCTGCTTAATGAGGGGAATACTATGTTCAGGAGCAATAATAAGTGTTTCAGTCTTATCTGAGTTCAAAAGTAAAAAGTTATCATTCAACCACTGCTTAATGCTAGTCAGACAGTTAATTAAAGAGGACAGTTTATATAACTCAGTAGACTGTAGAGTGCTTCTTACGGAACCCAGACTGATATTTGTCGAAAATGTCCTTGTTTTCTAATACAGTAGTAAGATGCTCGGTTAAAATTTTTTCTAAAATTTTTGACATGAATGGCAGTTTTGATATTGGCCTATAATTCTTGGGTAGTGAGGGGTCCAAACTGGGCTTTTTAAGTATTGGTTCAACAATAGCATGTTTAAAGACGTTGGGAACCACACCAGTTGAGAGGGAAATATTGAGCAATTCTACTACACAGAGACCAATACAATCAAATGCCTGTGTAAACAACATAATAGGGATAACATCGCTATGGCAAGAGGAGGGTTTTAGTTTAAGTAGTAGGACGGTGGATTGATTTAGAGTTTAGATGCAGTCAAACCAGGAGACAGTTCAACAGTTTAAGTGCCAGCGCTGTTGTAAGATAACAGAGCCTGTTCTTTTACTGCCTGTATACAGCATACATTCAATCAGTTAGTGTAGTAAAGGGGAGGTAAAGGTATGATGTCAAATTCTGATACAGTAAGAGCTGTTCGTGCGGGACTATTTTAAGAGATTATCCAACTGCATCCTAAAAGCATTACGTAATCACAGGCAGTAGTGTTAGATTTGTGCAAGTGCCATGGTCAGCTCATTTGGATTAGAGCTTCTGCTAGTATTTTAATTTCTACTTTAAGGTATACTTTACCAGATTATGTAGCATGCCCATTCAAAAGACAGAGACCATTGTCTGTGTTTTTGGAATACAGGTAAATAAGTGGCAGTGCATACTGCTAATTCATACACAATGTCTTGTTCAGAAATAAAAATGATTGCCAATTTATTATACTCACAGTCCGGCCTGTAACCGGTGCTCTTTGGGGTTCTCTTCACCAGAAGGCTAGCATTGTAGAATAGGCGAAATAGAAAACAAAAAAAAGGGAAGGACATCACACAGTAAAGCTTGATTTCAAGAAAATGAAAATGACTGAGATCACCGCTGTAGTCCCAGTGTGGGCCTACATCAAAACAGATGGTTGAGGTACTTTCAGAATCACAGGCTCAAGACACAAGACAGTCAATAGAACAGATCAGGACAAAACATCACAGATTACACCCAGTTACATAACTAAGACAAATATCACATGAACATTTTGTATTTAATATATCTACAACAACAGTCTGGAGGCTTCCTTCATTTTCCAAAAAACATTTAGCATTTGATTAAAGACAAAATTAGAAATTATTTAATAAGATTACAAATTCTGTAATCAAAAGCCCTCAATCTTAGGAACCTCCTTAGGGGTCCTAACCCACAGTTAAAATAAAAATAATATTGTCAATACTCTTTACAAAGTGCCATAATGTCTCTTGAATGCAAAAAAGTGAACATTAAACTAGCAGCATGTGTTTTATGCGTGTCTCACACACAGCTAATAGTATGGCAGATCAAGCTTTTACATTTCTCCCTCACACACAGAATGTGTCCATTATTTCAGAGAGCACCATTTCCCTCACACAACCAGCCTTTGCGTCTACAATAACACTTTCCATTTAAGGGCTCTCACCTTACAACTTTGACCATCTTGGGAGTGCATTCACTCAACAAGGAGAGTAGTGTCTGCATTGTCCTGCCGGTCTCCACGATATCCTACCAGACCACCGCAGAGCAAAGTTAACAACGCACATGCAATACAAAAAGGTATTAATACATCTGTATTGCATATGTACATTGGATGTTAGACAGTAAGAAAATAGAAAGATGTTAAGAATTATTTAAAAATAAGATACGACTTTCTCTATTCCACCCCAGTCGTATGATAAACGTTCTAATATTTTAGATTTAAAAAATAAAAAAAATGAACTCCTACCTCAACTATCAAAACATTCTGAAAACAAAAGCACAACAGCAGTAATTGATAAGACAAATTATTTTCAAGCCATATACAGCCAGACATGTGCTTGTACATGGTGGCTAACAACTAACCTTGCCTTTCAGACTGGACAGCTCGTCCCCTCCAATGACTCGGACAGTGTCTGTAGACTCTTCATTCTGGAAAGTAGGGGGATGCTCAGCACAGAATCGCAGGAGGGGCGTATAGCTTGCTTTACCTCTGGCTTCAAACACAGTGGTAAGTCAATCCTGACGCAAAACTGAAAAGTGTACTTTAAAACTTCCCATCAATGCCTGTCTTTTTAATGAATTAAATTCATGCAATCGCTTACACAATAGCTCTTTAGCCTAATGAAGTCCACCGTCAGCGGAACTGACTCATCGCTGTTTTGGTTCAGCACCTTGATGTAGTCCAGCAAATCTGCAAAGAACTTGTAGCCCCCTTTAAGCACACACAGAGCTACTATGTGGTGTCCCCCCATGTCACGGACTATGTCACGGGCAAGACGTTCTGTCCTGAGGGAAAAGGCGGTGAAACACAAAAGTATAGGGATTTGTGGTCAACCACAATTCAATAAGTGTGATACTTACACAAGGACACATGACTGTCGCGCTATTCTAGCTACCCCACCCCATGTTAATTTCACACCAAAAGAACAACAGAAATTTGGCTAACAAATGAGATTGTAGGTTGACAGGCTCTGAATAATTACCAGCATTTATCCAAGAGCAACTTATGCCTGGCAAATACATCCAAAGTATTGACTACAAATACATGGTGACCCAATCATATTAGTAACAGTATGAAGACAGGATAGGGGATTTCAGTTGGTTTTAAACTACCTGTCCATGATCAGTCCGTGAGGAATGACTACCCTGTCCAAATCATTTTCATAATGTTTGGGCACACAGAAAATATCCAGTTCATGGCCCCTCTCATCATCAGCAATCTGGAAGAGAGAAAGCATACGTTATATCGTATGCTCCAAACGTTGAGAGAAAACCTGTGCTTTGCGCGTTTTAAATATGATTCATATAGGATACACTCGCAACACTGTGCCTCCCATCCACCTGTTCTGACAGAGGCTACATGTCTGGATTTGGTAAACTGGTCAATAAAATATGAATAGTCTAAATGCACTTTAGTCCACACACAAACGGCCACTCAAACGCTCAGTTTAAAATCACACCATTACAACCGACAAAGTTAACAAAATAAATAAGTAAAACAATTGACCGATTGTCATGTTTAGTCCGTAGGCTATACTGCCTACTGTACCGGTAGGCCTACCAACATTCATAGTTTACCGTTCAAGTAGGCATATGCTCTATAATTCTGAGTAGCCTATGCTGCTCTTACCTGAAGACAAGCAGCCATGTTACCGTTCGTCCGGTTCAGTCAAGATGAGTGATAAATCATTATGACGAGACTAACGCTTGTTTACTGGATGTTGCACCAATGTGCTCCTAGCGGCTGCTTGCTTATGTAGCCTGCTTCTTCTCCGTGAGCGAGTAGACCCATTTATGCTTCTGCGGCCGTCAAGGCTACGTCAGTTACGGATAGGGCGTAACCCTACGGCGTAGGGTACGGCGTAGGCCGACGTGATCTCCAAAAATGTAACCATGCGTCTGTCCATCCGTCGATTCGACGCAGCAGGCAAGCCAACATGACAGAGAGTAGGCTAGAGTTTTGGAATTAGGAATGTTAATAACAACGCCATGTCCTACGTGCACAGACTGTCCCCCTTTGACAATCATGGTATTATTATTAGATTCGCTGGAATGAGACATTTTGCTTGAGCATTAACCAAGAACTTAGCACAACACAGGGATTTTCCCTATGGCATTTTCTCATTCTGGCAGCGAAAAGCAATACACATATTTACTATATTACTTTTATAAATACTATTTTGCGTCGGCACCGATTGTTACCTATGATAGGCTAAATGTTGGTGTATAAGAGATTCGATGGAAATAAATATTTGTATTGACGTATTTCAAAACGTTTACTCTATTGGTGTTCAATCTCGAGCCGGGGGGGATTTCTCTGTGGCATTTCCTTGTCAGACCGAAAAACCATTTTTAATATAATTTTGTGTCTGCAGATTGTTTCCTATGATAGATGTTGGTCGTGTAATTCAGAGATTTGCTGGAAATAAATATTTGTATATGTTTTTATTTCAAAGTTAGTGTTCTATTGGGAGCCACTTGGGTTTCCCTATGACATTTCCTTGTTAATGCAGCAAAATCGTTTTTTTATAATACTATTTTGTGTTGGCACAGATTATTTTCATTGATATGTTGGTGTAACTAGGAGATTCGCTCGAAAGAATAATTGTAGTGCTTAATTCAGGAGTATTTAATAATTCCTCATTTTAACGCTTCGGGTCAATCGCATGCGCATTCAACGCGCACAGGTCCATTCGACAGAAGCATAACGTTGAACCTACGCCGTAGCCAATACGCATAACGTTGAACCTACGCCGTAGCCAAAACGTAAATTCGACGCAGAAGCATAAATTGGCCTTTGTCGATGCTGCGCACCTATGGGGGTTTAAACCCGTACGTCACGATCCATTTTACCTCCCAGATAATCTGATTTACCAGATGCAACCTGCTCTTAAAATGCACGAGGCTACATTCAGTTTTTGAACTGATGCTAGTTAAATATGTAAATCTTCATATGCCGCAATGTTCAGAGATAATTTTCCACGGTCAATTGAATTTGCATCAGTGAGGATGTAGACCATTCCTGATGTCATTCACATTTACTGTATTGCAATAGGATATATGGTATATGCAATAGGCTACTACTACCATAAGCATACACTAACACTATTATTGTGTTGTCCCCATCACACACACACAGAGGTGATTATGTACAGGCCTATTTATGCAACACATATGTATTAATATGATCCCATTTTAATTCGTGATACAGAAAACAAACTTTTATTTCAATCTTACAAAAAAAAAAGAATAGCAGGTGTTGATTACTCGGGGGCCAACCATAAGAACAGATTGAACATGTTCTCTCCCATCTCATCCTCCATCGCACAATAACAGTCTTGAGTGCCAGTGGTGACCTCGAGGCCACATCTCAAATGACACCATTCCCCATATAGATGCCTACTTTTAGCTTGAGACCCACATACAGCTTTGTGGCTTTGCAAATAAGTAGAGCACCGTGAAGATGGTATGATTTAAGAAAGAAAAAAAAAGAAAAAGAAAAAAAAAAACAACGGCTCATTTTTTCTTCTTCTCATCTTTTTTTGTGGTGTCCCCTTTTTCCTTTTCTTTATCATCCTTCTTCTCCTTTTCATCCTTCTTTTCTTTCTTGCCTTCTTCTTTCTCCTGTCCCTCCTTCCGCTCTGCATCTCTATTTGAGATCTTGTTGTTGATCAGATTATGGAGAGCCACCACTGAGCGGATGAGAGAAGCCAGGTAGACCACAAGCATCTGGTCATTGGTCTTCAGGTAGAAGGCTTTAGTAAATTCCTGCAAGGGGAAAAACAAATGAATAGAAAGATAAAGAAAATAAAAATAACAACAATACATTTTTTAAAAAGTTATGTTATGTTTTGTCTTCAAATAAATTAAAAAATTAATAAATTTAAAAAAAAATTAAAAAACAAGCCCTTAGCAGACGATGATTCACTGTGGGTTAACCCAGCAAATGTGGGGCTTCCCTAAACATTTAAGTAGTTTGTATGACAGCGAAGTTAAGACAAATATCTGGGAATGAAAAAAAAAAAATTTTTTTTTTTTTTTTAAAGTTAGCTGGTCTGCTGGGCACAAATAACAAAATAAAAACAATATTGGCAAACTGCTATACTTTGTGGGAGATGCCTAAAATAAAACTGACTGGCCAAAAATCATATTAAAGCACTTAATACAGCCTAGATCAGTGGTTTCCAATGTCAGTTGGGAAATTACTTGACACCAGATCTTACAAACTACCACTCAAGACCTTTACTGCAAAGCCGTTTTATGTGCTCTACTGTGATGGCCAATAACAGCAAATTAAAAGTCAGAAAATAAATATGCCAATTAACTATACATTTTCCCTTGTGTTAAATACACTGTGATGCCTTAGTATTATGAAATTATGAAAAACAAATAGCCATTTCTCAAATGAATGAACCTGTGTGTTTTCCCCTGAAATATAAATTGAGGAGACAACACACATACACGACAAATATACTTGGTCAACACAGAAAATAGCACACAACTAACAGAAACTGCCTACCAGTAGATTAACATCGGGCAGTAGGTTGAAAACATCCTGTAGTTGGTAGATGATCTGGTGGTTAATGGGCAGTTTGCCTGCTGTCACTCTCTCCAAGTAGGCCCGGATGTCCAACAGCTTGGAGTTAAGTCCCTTCAGGCCATGCACCTGGTTGGTGATGCGCTGGGACAGTGTGCCCACCGTTGTATCCTTGATATCTCTAACAGAAGTGAACCATTGAAGAGATGGTGTGTGAATGTGTGTGTGTGTTAGGCCTGGGCAACAGTCATTTACATGCAACATGTACCGTACTCGCGGTGTTCTTTTTTCTACTTTTACTCACGGTGTACCCTTACATTTGACATTAAACTCATCACAGAAATATAATTACGTAACGGTCCAAAATATTTTGAATACGATTAGTGTGTTTTCTCCCGCTTCCAGCCACATCAGTTTGACTACCATCTGATATTTTCTTTAGACAGGATCTCAGTTAGTACTCTGCCAACAGGCTTTAAGAATGGTGCCGTGGGAGAAAATGTTGAATGGGATGGACCAGTCCATAAGCAGAAAAGCGTTTTATAACTTATTTGATCAACATACAAACATTTAAATGAAAGAAAAACAAATTGAAGTATTTATCAAACGTATAGTTCCATACAAAAACTGAACTGCTGACCACTTGAGTGGCTGTGCACCAGTTTTGAGACTGGCACAAAAAAGACTAGACCAAACTGCTAACCATTTGGCAAGGACATACTGTATTATTACTCTGGACAAATAAAAAAATAAATAAAGCTAAGTTAGCTAAGATACATATTGTCTATTTTACTTATATGTAAAAGTGACCAATCTTTTACATTTTCTTATTATTGTGTTATTTATCCTTTTTATAAGCATGCATCAATTATTTTAAGATTTTTGAAATGTCAAGTTTGAAGATTGAGTTGCTGGATGGATACATCATCGACATAATGACATAGAATTCAAGCACATATTTATGTTTTTGTTTGCTTCTCTGTACTGTGATAAGTATAGAGTAACTGAGTGGTTGAATACCTAAGCAGATGCTCCACTCCCACTTCCTCTGCCTCCTCAGCTCCAATCTCACTGGTGACATGTTCAAACGTCTTGGATGTTGGAGTACCATCCTGTTAAGAAGGAGAAATGTTTTATATAGCACTATTCACAGACAAAGGTCACAAACTGCTTCACATTATTAGATAAAACAAACAAATAAATAAATACAGCCAGTAATAAAACAATCATAACCGGATAAATCAATTTCGAGGACACAACACCCAGAAAGTCCCTATAATTAAGGCATTGATGAGAGATATAATTAAAATGTATAACCTTATGGTGTAACAATTATTTAATAAACTATATAATATTATTTAATTGTTTTAGTCATTTATATTTAGTCATTGTTCTCTAATCATCACAATATAATACCGTCCATTTTTCACCTACATCATGTATTTCCTCAACTGAGATGTATGCTTCTGTGGGTAGACCCAGGTCTTTAGGCTTCACGTCAATGATGACTAACACCTGGCAGTGTGCAAAAGAACAATATAATGCATATGAGTACTGTCATATCTATATTATGGTGCATTAGGAAGACATTATAATGAAAAGCTGATACACACTGAGTTTGTGCAGTACTGCTTGATGAGTTCGTTGATGGCGATGTCATTTTTATGTAGTTTAGGTCCTGTGTGGTACCATCCCACTATTCTTTCCCTGGCTGGAAAAGGTAAATAATCCACATATTACCTGTATTAAACTTCCCAATACATTACATGCACTTTAATCAAATGTTTATGTGCAAGCTGGTCATACCATTGACTTTCTTGAACATGCCATACATATTCTCCAGGTAGTCATGGTCCAAGAACCAAACAGAGTCATCCTTGTCATCCTCATCAAATGGCACTGTTATTAAGCATATATATATATATATAGTATGTCATTACATTATGTTGTATTACATTTCAAAGAAGTGTCTTAAATACAAACGTTATCTATTGGCAGTCAAACAGTAGATGTGTCAGGAGGATAAAACTTACCAGCAAAGCTATTTGAGACGTCAAGAACTTTCTTATGCCAAGATCCAAGTAAGACGCCAACGACTCGTTTCTGGTTGCCAACTTTGCCTATTCTGTAAATATAAAAAAGTATTAACAATGTATGTCGAATGTGCTAATAATACCCCGTTTGAAACACTAGCATAACAGTAGGTTCCCGCTATGCTAGATGACAGTAGGCAATGTATCTGTTGCTAATGTTTGGCTTTTCGTACCAGTATACCGATGCGCTCTCTCATAAACATACCTGGCCTTATAATATAGACTTTTTAATAGTTTAGGTGTATATAGTTAAAATAAAGTCAAATTGTAAAATTAGTTCCAGAAATCGACTGGCATGATATGCTTCGCATGTCATAGACCTGGTTAGTTAGCGGCTAACTAGCCGTGGAAGCTAACATCATTGGATGTCAATGAGGTTCTGACTCAGCAGAGCTAGCGTTAGCTTATTTTAGCAGCTATGCAGTAACAGCCCGGATTTAACAACAACAAATACTAAATCACACCGTTGACTACACAATAAATCACTTACCTATTGAAATGGTCTACCACGCTTAGTAGCACGAGGGGGTGTACAACAACATTTTCTACTGCTAAATCTGGCATTTTGCAGTCACGGTACACAGCACAGCCAACACAATGACGGCTACAGCTCACTTCCGCTCGCAGATAACCTGCTTCCGTCGCTCATAGCAACAGATAGACGCGACGCAGGGCGTAAGCAGCTGACTACAAACATTTATTCAAAATGGTAAGACATAGGATTATTTAAAAATAAATGTGAAAGCAGTCAGTTATTGCCATTGCGAATATATAATGTGCCAAGATAATCACAGCCATAGACCGTAGACAGAAAGCGTTGTGTAGTAGGCCTACAGTTTGTTATTGGCGTCATCGATTCAACTTTCTTGCAGGCTGAAATTGAAGAAACATTAAGGAGAATTGAAGCACACAAAGGTGTTATTGGCACAGTAGTCGTTAATGCAGAAGGTACATTACTAAAACAAATTGATGTTGAATTATATGCTGCATATGACATCAATTTGATGTTATGTTCTTCAGTGACTACATAAATAAGCAATCAGGAGCTTCAATTAAAATTATATTCTAAAATTATACTGATTTATTTATTTCAGGTATTCCTATCAGAACCACTTTAGATAATTCCACAACAGTTCAGTATGCCGGACAGCTGAGGCAGCTAACTATGATGGCCAGGAGCACAGTTAGGGACATCGACCCCCAGAATGATCTTAAATGTCTCCGGATTCGCTCCAAGAAACATGAGATTATGGTTGCTCCTGGTAAGTAGAGACAGTCTAATTTGAGTAACATAGAGTCACTTACTGTATATCTGTTCATGTTCTTCTAAGTCTGTTTGTCTCCCTATTTCTCGCTTTCTCATCCTTGTCCAGAGAATGACTTTATGCTGATAGTCATCCAGAACCCTGAGTGAAAAGCCCGTAGCAGTTCCCATGAGAGTCATGGTGGTCTGACTTGTTGAAGCTACATTTTTATTTTTTTAGATTGTTTTTGATGTTGTTCAGTTAAAGTGTACAACAGTACATTGCTCTGTGTTATGTTTTCTTTGAAATTCAATTATTGCCTTCATCCACAATATCTTTTTTATTTTACATCTCTACAAGGGTAAAGTCGAAGTGTCTATATGATTTTCTGACAATATAAAGGATATTGCTAATAACAGTCTGGTTACATTATAAAAAAAAATGGTGTATTTTGTTTGTGCTACGCTTGTTTTCCTGAGAAAGTAAACTTTTTCAAGGAACAATGGCATCCAATATTCTTAGAGATGATTAAGGAAACCAACTAAGAGGCATACAAATAGGCTCTAGAGATGTGTGTTTCATACAAGGTTAAGGCAGATTCATTTTGTGGGTCTGGTGAGCGATGGTTTTTTTGTAAAATATTTGTTTGATAAACACTAATACAGTGGTAATTGGGAGGTTATTAAGTGTGAAGTTGACCTCAGAATAATGTAGAGAGATATTGTCATTGACATCTATAATTACTTACTGCCTATTCACTTGAAAGAAAAGTGAGAGATGGACAGGACAAGAACAAATACAGAAATGCATAACACATTATATTGTTCAGACCCAAATTCAAATTGTCTATTGAAACGTTAACACCTCTACACTTGAAACGATGTGAATGGCAGTCTTTTATAAGGAAATGTTTCCAAACCCAGTAACTATGGCATAATCTTCAGAAGTTTTCAATGTACTAGATCCAATCTCATGAAAGTTTATTTTTAGACATAGCACTCTTCCTTCCAACAATTATTCAAAGCAGCTGCTTTAAATTCAACATTACATTAATTATTTAAGCAAGTCTTTATTCATCAACATGTCTTGTTTAGTATTATATATCACAACACTAACCAATTTGATTTGTAAACATTTTAATGTAAATTTTCTTCAGGTGTACTACAGCAATATACTGTATGTTAATAATAGTTAATTATAATTGTACAATCAAAATAATATATTACGTTGACTCAAACAAACAGAGAGCATAACGGTGAGAAATAGACACTTCACATCATGTTGCTTTAGTGACCTGAACAGATGAGGCAGTGTGGAGAGCCTTTATTACTGTAAACGTTGAGAGATTAGGTCTGTAGATTTACTGTGCTTCTATGACTTCTGGTAATAGCAAACTCAGAGGCAAAGTTAAGATCCAGATACTGATTTATTCATTTTAACATTGTTTTGATTGGGATCTTGAATAAAAGAAAAAAAGTCTGTCAGGAGGAGAAGGAGATTGTGGCGTCTGTTTTTGTTCACATGGACAGTGAATTATAAGGCTTGTCAGACAAAGAATGAAAAAAACATTTTTTTCTAGAAATGCTGCATTTAATGTGTGCATTATGTATTGTATCTCAGTCTTAATGCTCAGTTTTATTTATTCATTTGTTTATTGATATATTTATTTTATTTTTACACTGCATTGACAAAAAACTGTAAGCTTATTTGTAATAATAACAGAATAACAAATTGGCCTCAGTTATATATAGATAGCCGCACATCACATGCACTATAACAGTAATAAATATGCCAACGCAAATTCTCTATCATCTCACTGATGTAAAGCCAAATTGCATCATCTCTGCACTTACATTAAAAACCATTTGATGCTCAATTATCAAAATAAATGCACAGTAAAAAGAGCCCCAAAAATCTGCTATTCTCAAGTTCCTCCAGTGTTTACAAGCTTGTCCGAATGATTTTTCAATTAATAATATTATTTTGGGACTCCATGGTGATCTGCCTTTATGCATGTCCAAATAAACCGATTTAATTAGCAACTCGCACATATACATTTTGTTCTGACCAGCAGCAAGTAAAAAAACAAAACATATGGCTTTCCTCAATCAATAGTTGAAATAATAAAACAAATAAAAATCTTTGTCTATCACAATGAAAAGTTATTAAATTAATTTTATATTATCTAAATATCTTTTAGATGTATCAATGTTCAATGAGTCTGACAAGTTTGTCAAAACATCCTGCGTCTTAGAAAAATGTTGGATAGGTCCCCATGGTTTCCAGAGCATCCAATAATATTTAAGGCTTGAGGTGTGAGTAAAAACCTAATCTTTACCAGGTGTTTGTAACTTCACAATGAATTTCATAGGACTGACTGCATACATAGTCTATGCGGAAATGAATAAGATATGAGCTAAATACAACCTCGCAGGGGGTTAGTGAATGTTGTCAGCATCATTCTAACTATCATATTGTCCACCTCCACCCTTACACCATCATTCCTATAAATAATAACCAATCACAAATTCCACAGATTCACCATACCTTAAACCAGCAAGTGGGTGAAGGACAGAAAGAAGTAGAAATCTGCATACTTGTCAAACTGGGTGGCACATGGCTGAGAACCGCAGCAATAACAAATAAAAAATGCACAGACTATAAGGTCTTAGATTACCCCTACTAAGTTGATGGAACCATTTAGGTACAGTAGCAGCACAGGTTGGCCCGTACAGTTTTAGAAGATGGTTAGCTGCTTCAAGTGCTTCAGGTTACAGAGAGCGGTTAGCCTCCGATTCTTCTTCTTCCATCTTGTAAATGAGCCAGTATCAGGGGTGGGCACTGAAACATCGTGCACAGGTCACCTTGGGGTGTGTCTGTTGATTTGACCCCTGCCCCAGTGAATACTGGGAAGTGTCAAACACCTCCTGAAGTGTTCCAGCTGGGCCTGCAATCTCTCTCTCTCCTCCCTCACCTTCTGTCGCTGATTCACCAACTCCTGAAACATACCAGATACAGGCACATTACATACAACGTGGATTATCTGGCTCAGAACAAGGAGACGTGTATATATCTCAAAAGGTAAATCCAGAGCCATGGACAGAACAGAGTTACGCCATCTCCATTCACTCCAACGGACTGTTTTGGCAGATTGTGGAGCCTCAAAATAGTTCCCGGAAGTTAGCCTAAATACTAAAAGTACCCTATATATTTTATTTGAAATGTAAATCTGTCCATTTATTGACTACTTATTACCAAAAAATGAAGCTATATATCTGTATATATATATATTCAAACTGCACACCGAGCACTTACGGGAACTATTTTAGCCTCTCCATGAGCCATGTGACCGTTGACAATTTCGAACTTCTGTTGGCGTAACTCTGTTATTTCCACTGCTCTGGGTAAATCCAAAACACAAATAGTATCAGCTTGAAAGATAGTCATGAAGACCTACCCCCATACTGACAGACAGCTGTTCTGTTGTCCTAGTGAGAGAGTAGTTCTGTGCTTCAAGCCTCTTGCACTGACTTTGAAGAACTTGTCTCTCTATGGTCCATTCTGAAAAGAAGGTATATGCAGGAAGACGGCAAAGGTGTTGTCTAAGCGTCAGTTAGGTGGGGAGGCTTATGCTGATGGAGGCAGCCCTACTGGGAACAGCACTTTATATGTTTCAGGACACGTAGCATCACGTCAAAGATTCCCTGTTGTAAAATGGACGTTTTTCCAAACGTGTGAGGAGCTGTGTTGACTGAAGGGACCTAGCTGAACTCATTTTTAAATTGTCTAACACTCATATAGGCAATCGTGTTAATGAATGTTGACTTTAAAAAAGTAAAACATCAACTGAAACAGAATGTTTAGCTCATAGGGAGAAACTTCTATAGCATGGCAGTTGGAAAATGGAAGGGTGTTAGTGTTCACATTGGAGATCTTACCTTCTGTGTATTCTTGGTAGGCTTCAAAGACAGCCTCAATCCCCGACCACTTCCTAGATGTTTCCTCTTCTTCAATCTCCTCCTCCTCCTCAGACTCCCCCTCCTCCTCGGACATTTGGTCTCGAGAGTCAAATTGAGACACTGGTGAATGGGAGTTGTGGCCGTTTATGTACGCATGCTGTGGAGAGTGTTGGACGTTTGGTCGTTTTGGCGGAGAGAAGCCCCGAGGCAGAGGGAGGTCTGGTTTTACGACGGCCTCCGGGGTGCAGTTTGAGGCACCTATTGGGTGGATACAAGAAAATATGTTTGCTTTTTGTTTCAAACACAAAGCTACATTATGATTTCCAATGGATGTTTCACTAGTTTCTTTCATTTACGTATGTGTTCAACGTGGATACCACTAGGGGGCAGAAGATTTCTTTACATGTTTCCTACTAGCAGCTCACCTTTGTTTTGCAGGATGTTGTGCGTGGACTGCAGCACAGCCTGGTGGAAATGTTGAGCAAAGGCTTCTGGTGTGAATCTCTCCCAGGGACGACTCCTCCCATTTTGCCCATAAGTGGGTTCCCGTCTACCCGAGGCCACACCATTTTGGTGACCCGGGTACTTTTTAGTTGGCTGCGCCTTCATAAGTCCTGTGTTTTCAGGATACGGGGCCAATGGCGGGGGTACGCGAGGCACTGGCCTGTCAGTAGGGGACTTGAATGTGTCTGGATAGTGGCAGTAAGGGGGGGAAGGGCTGGGGGATTCTGGGTAGAGCTGTCCACTTGACTGACAGGGTAGAGAAGCAGCTGAAGACTCGCCTGTAGATAACAGAAACAGGGCATCAGATAGCTCTGTGATAGCTCCATTCATGCTTGTCACACACACAGCGTGTCACCATTGCAACTATGCTTCACATGCCCGTGCATTTGTCCGTCTTACCACTGGAGGGAGCCGGAGGGCTGCTACACGGAGGTAACGGGTTGTGTCTGAGCGTGTCTAACGTCACGGCCTTATTCTGGATGGCCCTCAGCAACTCTCCTGACCTTTTGGTGTCTAACCAGAGAGAAAGCGCAATGGGAACTGTAAATTGAGCAGGACGAACGGGTGTAGGGTGTCACAACAGACACTCAAGCATGCTGCTACCTCTTCTCTCCTGCGGGGTGACGTGCGAGAGGCAGAAGGTTTGAAGGAAGTCTTTCTTCTCCTTGAGTCGAGGCGAGCTGTCCATCTGCTCCGCGGTGTACGGTGTCGTGAGGGGAGGGGGAGGTGGAGGGTTTGAGGGCGAGGGAGCTCTCCTCTTGCCTCCAGCGGCCAGCGGGGAGACGCTGCGCTCTCTCAGGAACCTCCTCCTTTTCCTCCGCTTGTGCTCCAGGATCTCGTCCCGGTGGGCAAGAGTGGTGAGGCCGCACGCACGCAGGAGATCCACCTTCTGGACAGAGACAGACAGGGTGGAGGGTGAGAGGGTGGAGAACGCGGATGTGCGTGTGCGTATGCGTGCGTTTGCATGTCTGCGTGTGTGCGTGTGTGTGTGTGTGTTTGCGTGCGTACCTCAGATGAGGTGTCTAGTTTGAGCGGGGGCTGCTCTGTCACCCTCCTCAGATGGGCTTTCAGCTCCTCGTCGTCGCTCTCATCATACGACTCGTCCAGGTCATAGTAGTAGCCTGATGGGCAGCAGAGCAGATGTAATACTTTACAGGATCGCATGACCCCTCTCTTTCCCTTTCTCTCTCTCCCGCTCTCTCTCCCTCCCCCTCTCTCTAACCCTCTCTCCCTCCCCCTCTCTCTCTCCCTCTCTCTCTCGTCCATCCTTCCTTATAAATGCCACAGACATCCATCAGCTAACAGTGAGTGAAATGCTCTCTGAGCTCTTTGGTTGATAGCCCCTGCCTCTATTTATATCGATTTAGATTTTTCACAGCGCCCAAAGATTTCGGACCAATCAGGGCCTCTTTAACCTGATCTGTCAAGGGTGACTTCACTTTGCCTGTCAATCGCAATAATACAGGCACCACAGGTTTTGTTTATAGCACTGTGTAGTATAGAGGTCATTGCATTTGCCGCCAGAATCAGTCTGGAGAGCTTGGAACTCTTTGTGTTTCAGGCCGTAAACCAGTACAGCTGCGGCCAATCAGCTTATACTGTTAGCTACCGGCGTGGTTTATGTGTGACGTAGGCAAAGTGTGCTCACCTCCTTCCTTCGCCTCCTTTCTCCTCCTCTCCTCCAGGTCCAGCTTGCTGAGGAGGCGGCGATGCTGTTGGAGCACCTCGTCGTACACCACCATGCTGTCAGGCGCTCTCGCCGGGGAGGGGACCCCGGTCTGGCGACGACTCCCCCACTCGGGGCAGGCACGTTGGGGGGGCAGGACCGCGGGGGCATGCCTGTGCTGCAGGTTGCTAAGGTGATGGTAGAGATTGTAGAGCGGCCTCTCCTGGTGCTCCTGCTCGGCCTTGATCCAGGGCAGGGTCTCGTGCGGGCCCGCACCCCTCACGGCCTCGGCCCTCCTCCCGCCCCCCGCCTCCTCTGCCCAGCCAGGCGGGGGGCGGTCCACCCTGGTCAGGCCAGGAGGGGGCCGGCTCGGGGGTGCCGTCTGATGGCCGAAGCTCCGCCGGCTGTCTGTTGGGGTGTCAACGAGAGAGGCCGGGTTCCACAGCGTGGTCGGAGGGGCGGGGGGGTGGGCGGGAGGCTTAGGGGAGATAAGAGGGGGCGGGGCGCCCAGGCGTGGGGGCGCATCTTTGTTGCTTAGGTTGTGGGGGTGTGTGTTGGTCCTGCAGGACACAGAGGAAGGATAGAGTGGCGCTATATGACTTTCTGCCACTAGATGTCGTACGAGAGCAGCAGCATCTCGAACCAAAACAAATGTACCCTTAGGTCATACACACTCACACACGCGCATACACACATACTCATGCACTAATGTGAGGAGCTCGGATTACAACACAGACAGGAGGAGTGTGATTTCATTCTGTGCTGATGCATTTACTTCACTACACACAGAACATCGTTGTTTGCTACTATCGTATATTGCTTAAAATATCTACCTTCAAACCTATTCCTGACAGTGTGGGAGCTGTAATTATATAGGCTGGTGAGACCATCCTGATCTCGTGAGCTTCAGTTTGACTTTGCCGCGAGAATCAGTCTAGAGAGCTTGGAACTGTGTTTCAGGTCAGTTAATCTAGTGTGTGGCCAATCTGCGTCTCACTGTTAGATACGCACTGTTAGCTACGCACTGTTAGCAATGGGCGTGGTTTAGGTGTTTGAAAACAACTCGAGTCTAAAACGACAATAGTGGGTCTTACAGAGGTTAAGGTAGTGGCCTGCCTTTTTTATTGTATGTACCCCTTGAGCCAGTCTACACAGGCATTAGTGCACCCATACTTGCGTATTGATTGTATCGTTTATATCGTGCATTTTTGATGTGCACGTGAGCTTCACAGAGTAGTGTATCAATTGACACATAGTTGCGGCACTCTCACAAACCTATACTTTCAATTGTGATATATTTTACATACTGTAGCAGATGACATTTGTATGATCCTATAATAATGCAATAATAATCTGTTACCCCCAATCTGTCCTTGAACACACTGGAAGCTGCTCACGCACCCCACTTACCCCACTTGGGAATCTCTGGCATACATGATACAATATAGCATCAGTTTTATTAGAAATAACTAGAAGAGGAAAGGCTTTTCCCAATGGAAAATATGTTTTCACTCTTCGCCCGACCTTTCTACTGCAAAAGTGGATTCAACAACAGACTGCTGGTTCACAGGTTCGTCCAATCACATGCCAAGAAATTCATTTTCATTTCAACATTTCAGTGGATGGCTCCCCAGATGGGTGTGTCTTAACAGACACAGATATCTGGCGTGTGAGGTTTCCCTCACCTGTGTCCCTCTCGTCTATGCTCCGCCCCTTTCCCAGGTGACCTGAGGCCTAGTTCTGGTGGCCCCTCCCTGTCTTGTCCGTGCCTCCGTTGCCGTGCTAGCCATCCATCCTCACAGGCCCTCTGGGTCAGCACGGCGGCGGCCAGCGGCCCGTGGGCGCCCCCGGTGGCAGCCGCGTGGTGCTTGCCCGTGTGAGAGGGCACCAGGCTTGGCACGGGGTGGGGGATGGAGGTCATGGGGCCGTGCAGGGGTAGAGGTTTCAGTGCCGGAAGACCTGGCTGGTCTGCCTCCTTGAGTTTATCTGCAGGGAGAGTTATAGTAGAGGAGACCTGAGGAATTGCAGCTTACATTGAAACGTTGGGGAGGAATACACCTGCTAGACATCTCAATCCAAATGAATACAGAGCCCAACTCCACCTGAGAGCATTCATCTCCAACTCCACCCCACCGACCCATCCCATATAAGTTTGCAGCAAAACACTAACCACTAACACAGCAAAGGTAAGTGTATATGAACTTATAACTGAATAGTCCACAGTGATATCTTTACAAACCTAATGTCAAATATAGGCTAGATGATGTTAGAATATCACTGTGTATCTGTGTGTGTGTGTGTGTGTGTGTGTGTGTGTGTGCGTTTGTAAAGTATCAATGTGTATCTGTGAGAGTGTGTGTGTGCGTGAACATCAGTGTGTATCTGTTGTTGTGGCCGTGCCTGTGTGAAGTATCATTGTGTATCTGCAATGTGTATGCTTGTGTGTGTGTGTGTGTGCGCGCCTGCGTGTGCGTATGTGTGTGTGTGTGCGTGGCCATGCGTGTGCATGTGTGTTTACCCAGTCTGTTCGGGGTCAGCCTGTCTCCTGGTCTGGGCCTGTCCTCCGACGGTGCCCTGCGAGCCTGCAGCCCAGCCAGGTAGTGACCCTCCGCGGCTCGGACCATCTGCTGCTGTCTGTCTCTCTGCCTCTCCTTCTGCCTCTCTCTCTCCCTCTCCCTCTCCCGCTCTCTCTCCCTCTCCCGGTCCTCCTCTCTCTCTCTCTCTCTCTCCCTCTCTCTCTCCCTCTCCTTATCTCGCTCACGCTCGTGCTCTCTCTCTCTCTGACGGAGCTCGTTCTCCATCTGTAGCCTGTGGGGGCGGTTTGACAAATATGCACACGCACCCAGTCACACGCGCACGCACACGCACACACACACACACACACGCACACACACACACACACAGAGAGAAGGTGAGAGATGCAACACCCAACATGAGGCAGATATTAACCACACACTGGTGAACTTCACACAAACCTTTCCACTCAAACATACACCCACGCACGCACACACACACACAAACACACACTGCAAGGAGTATAATCCATACACAGCACGACCGAGCAAGAGCAGATGAACACTTAATAGGTAGCCACAGGAGAAGGACATGCGCACGCACACATGCGCGTGCGTGCGCGTACTCACACAAACATTGTATTCTGCGGCTGATGAAAGCAAAAATACTGAATTAGCGACAGAAAGAGAATATGTGTGTGTCCGTGTGTGCGTTAGCATGCGCGTGCATGTCAGAGTGCACGTGGGCGTGTGCGTGTGTGTAAGTGTGTACGTCTGTGTGCGTGCGTGTGCGTGCGTGTGTGTGTGTGTGTGTGTGTGAGTTGGAAGAGCGAGTGTCTAATGACTGTATAGGTAACACTGTAGGGTGTGTGCTAAAAATATCACACACTCAGCAGCCTGCGCCTAGCCAGCAGAGAGAGATTTCACATCCATGCTGAGAGAGAGGTGTGTGGAGAAAGAAAGAAAGAAAGAAAGAAAGAAAGAAAGAAAGAAAGAACGAGGAGTAGAAGGAAAAAAAGTGTGTGTGTGTTTGTGTTTGTGTGTGTGTGTGTCTGTGTGCATGTTACCTCTCAGCCAGTACTGTGTGGCTAAGCTCCCCAGGGTAGCGGCCCCCTGGCAGGTGTAAGTGGAGGGCAGAGGGGTGTAAGGAAGGAAAGGCACCGCCTGCAGGCATGGAATAGAACTGCGATCTCAGTGCTGAAAGACAAAACGACTCTTCCATTCTGCCAGAGAGAGAGAGAGAGAGAGAGAGAGAGAGTTAAACATGTCAATAGGTCTGTGTCAGCAGCAGCCACGCACTGCAAACAAGATCCACAGCTCAGTGATATATGAAGGCCAGATGAAAGGCTAGCATATTGACGCTAGCGTAGGTCAATTATGTAGAGGGGAGCAGGTCTGGATGTCAGTACATCAAAGGTTATGACATGATAATGTAAAGAAAAACCCCTGGCTGTTTCATCTTAACTAAGGGCGGGTACTAAGAGCTGAGATCTTAATTTTAGTGAACAATACGCTCATTTAGGGAAATGTGTATATGTGGTACTAGCGCCTTTTAAAAGGGCAAGCCGTGGCCTAGTTAAAGCGCTGTTTCTATTTCCTTTGTTGAATAGAATAGGAGTGAATTGATCAAATGTCTTAATACATGACAATAAGAACGATAATAAAATAATAATCAATGGAAGTATTGACAGAAAATGAATGTAATTTAATGTTATAATATATGTGTCCAATAGGTGGCACCAGCGTGGCAGTGCTACCTCTGTAAGGTAAGCGGATGGTGGAGGTAGGCAGGGTGGTAATAAGCAGCGGCTGCAACGGCATGGGCGGCTGAGGTAGGGTCCAGGCCCAGGGGCAGGGAGGTCAAGCGGAGGTCGTCTGACGAGGCGAAGTGCCGGAGCCCTCTCAGGTACTCCTCTGGGACGGCACCCGAGGACGCCACAGGGTGCATCTGTCCTGGCAGACTGCGGGGAGAGCATCGTGGTTTGGCTTTCATGTCACACAGTGTAACTGCAGTTGACCCTGACATGTTGTCTACCACGAGCCAGAGCCATGTAGAAGAGGGAGTCGGGTCACTACCCGTTCATTCACAACAATGACGGATCGTGCAACCTCAAAATGGAAGCCGGAAGTTAGCCGCAAATAGCATATTGGAAATGTAAATTAATGCATTTATTTACTACTAGTTACCAAATATTGCAGTTATGTATCTGTCTGTATGTATCGATTCAAATGGCTTGTGTCTCCATGAAGCATGTGAAAATGTTGAACTTCTACATGGCTCTGCCATGAACTAATCATTTGCTGCTTGAATGCATCTAGGTGTCTTCATACTGCATGTACTGTATGTAGTCAACTGTATTTAGTTAACCACAGTTACCGACACAATTGTAAGTATGCAAGCATGCAACTGTCGCTATTGCAAGCTAATTGTAGGCTAAATTGTAGGCTAAATTCACCAAATAATACATCCTCGCATCTCGCTACCTTACCGTTCTATGTAAGTGTTTAAAAGAAATCTGGTACTTCTACACAGCCCTGGCTCAGTAAATAGGAACATAAAAATAGTGGTGAACACCGCTTACAACCCCAATGCCGCTTGGCTTCGCAATGCGTTTCAATGTGTGGGGCTGAGCTTCTGACGGAGTTTGTTTTGATTTGAGCTTGAAGTTAGCAAGTGTTCTCGAGAATAGCTGACCCCTGCCTTTAATGTTTTAATAATGAAATGTCAATAGAAATAATAGAAAATAAAACTACACACAATAGACATTGTACTGGAAGTGTTTTCTATTATATTATTCACAATCAAGTCTAAGGTGTGCATGGTGCACATTCCATGTGTGTGTTTGACTGCCTGCTGTGTGCACATCTGCTTCCATGTTACCTAAGGCTCTGTATCCTGGGGTCCTGCATGACAGTGCTAGGGGTGAGGCCGAAGGAGTGACCCAGAGGATGATGGGTAGGGCCTGGGGGAGTGCCTTTGTCTTGCTGGATGGGCTCTGGGGCGTTTACACGCTCCCGTTTGATGCCCTGAACACCTGACTCAGCCTGAGAGAGACACAGAAAAACAACAATGATGGTTTGAGAAGAGATGTTTGGAAAAATGTCAGTTTCTTTACCACGTATTGGTCACATACAGTCAACAATATGTGCTTACGGTACATGTTTCTATGTGTGTCCCTCTACAGTATTTCTCTTTCAATGCATTGTGATCATTGTGATCATTGTGATCTTTGTGATCATTGTGATGTGGATTTTTTCAATCTAACTGAACCACATTGCCAAATAGAATCTGAAATGACAAGTCACACTTAAATACACACACATAAATATTAACCTGCATAATCAATTGGCTGGTTCTCATTGTCAAGAGCAAACGATGCATCTCTATTAATGTGTCTTGTTGCTACAGCAACAGACAGCAGCAGATCGCGGACTCAATATGGCCGACCACAAAGAAATGACCTTTCACAGACAAACTCAATCTGCTATCTCAGATTAGAGCACACTTTAACTGCAGTTAATTGTCTACACGTTGAATAGCTTTGAATTGTTTTGAATTGTTTTGAATAGTTTTGAATATCTCCCTCATGGAAAGCAGGTCCTCTCTCTTCTCCCTCTCTCTCCCTCTCTCTCTCTCTCTCTCTCTCTCTCTCTCTCCCTCTATCTCTCTCTCTCTCTCCCTCTCTCTATTTTCTCTTTCACTCACTCAGCAGACAGGCCGAGTTAAAGGATATTTGGACAGCAGCCAACACATTCCCTGACCTCCGACCCAGACAATAGCCAATAGCCTTCACAGACGCCGCAGCACATGTACCCACTCTCCTCCTACTGGCTGTACAGTGGCACACTCTCCTCCTATTGGCTGTACAGTGGCACACTCTGTCATGCTCTGTTCTAGGACAATATACATACAGTAAGGTCAAACACTATTCCTCTACGCCACACTGTCTATAGGTTATTGCAATTCTCCCTCTCTCTCTCTCTCCCTCTCCCTCCCTCCTCTCCCTCTATCTCTCTCTCCCTCTCTCTCTCTCTCTCCCTCTCCCTCCCTCCTCTCCCTCTATCTCTCTCTCCCTCTCT
>JAODOY010021293.1:5000-19387 GCA_025399855.1 Forbesichthys papilliferus
TTGATTTTAGATTAGGGCTGGTCACTTAATAAAAATGTAATAGCGATTTCAGGTTCGCCTCCTAGCAATTACAAAAACAAGAATGCTAACTGTTTTGCAAGTAAACTCATTTTGTCCTATTTTGTCCCGGGGTAAAAATTAAAGATCAAAGTTAAAATAATTAAAGAAAAGTTCACAGTTGAAGGTGTTTTCACTGCTGCATTACATTTAATAAAAATAAACAGCAACATTCCAAAATCAACAAGTTATCGTGTAAAATAATTGAGCAGCCCTACTTTTGATGTGTGGACTCTGTGTTCCATCTTAAACTGATTGAGACTGTAACATGCACAAACACTAGATGATGTTTTCCACCCGAACGCGTGTCACCTGAGAGGTGTGTTCCCACTGTGCCAGCCCCCCCCCCCAAGCCTGTCACGTACTCTGTCACGTATTCTGTGCACGCTGCTTCTTCACACCTTCAACAGATCCAACAAGTGTTGTTGACCGACTCTGAACTCAGACAGGTGTCGCAACTGTACCAACACATGCAATGGCTCTTTGTCTCTCCTCGTGTGTGTGTGTGTGTGTGTGTGTGTACACAGTGAGAGCAGCTGCTGTCAAATGGAGAGGGTTTGTCACAGAATACACTATAGCTAGCTGGTCGGCCACACGCGCACACTATAGTTAACAATTCCAACATTCTGTATTGTCTAAGGGAGATGTGCTAAATCTGACCTTTAGTTGACATGGAGGAGAATCGTTAAGTGTAATGAGCAGTAGCGGGAAATAAAATAGGATGTTCAGCTCCCGTCACAATGAAGGGCCTCGTTTGAGGAGATCCCGTAGAAGCCACGCGGGCATTGTGTTTGGAAACAAAAGCATGCGATTGGTCAGAGCGCACACAAATGCAATTACACTCTGTGAGTTGACAGACTTTGAAGATAAGGTGACGTGGTTTAACCGTGAGGAACGATTATAGACTGGACGAATAATTACCGGTACACATGGGATTATGACATCACTGGTAAACACGTATACAGTACATAATGACACAAACAAGGCACACACACATATCGATCATACCAAACTGATCATTCACTGTTTTTCACACGCTCAGGAAAAGGGCTGGTACACTACACACACACACACGCACACGCACACGCACACACACACAAACCCAGTTTGAACGCCCAGAGAGGAGGCCCAAGCTCTTTGTCAGATCAGAGGGCGAAACAACGAGATCCAACCCTTTGTACACACACACACACACACACACACACACACACACACACACACACACACACCCACCTACCTCCTCTGCTAGGCCCAAAGACAATAGCTCCACGAATAGAGAGATAGAGAGAGAGAGAAGAGAGATAGAGAGAGATAGACAGAGAGACAGAGAAAGCGAGAGAGAGAGAGAATGAGAGAGAGAGAGAGAGAGAGAGAGAGCAAAAGCCTGTGGGAGTAAGACTTTATAAAAACACAGTTTGTCTTTACACTTTCTTCCCCCGTTTGAAGGCAGAGATGAAGGGATTGGCGGGCCGGAAGATAGATGGGGTGAACCTCTTCAGAACCTTTGATGCCCCACACACCACCAAGAGATCAGAGAGGGCGAGAGGAAAGGTGGATGAAGTGAACCAGAGCATGTGTATGCTGTATACTCTAGAGGTGACTAGACAAACATGTCCCGAGGAATATTACTATTATTATTTTTATAAGGGAAACATTTGAGGAGTTTGAGATGTGCTGATCATAACTGACATCGTGTCAATGTTTGAGGCTTGGCAAAGCAATGGACAGCACCAAATCAATATACACACATACACACATCAGCATGGAGACGCTACATTACATAGCTTGAGATGTGTGTGTGTGTGTGTGTGTGTGTGCGTGTGTGTCCATCTCTAAGAAATTCCTTCTGAAGACTGCCTGCAGTTCATATGAGTGAAGTATGGGTCCTTATAAAACATAACCTGCTTAGCGGTCCCTGGTAATTAGATTCGGAAAAACCCCTCCTCTAAGCACTTCATACTACAATGACTACAGTGTTGTGGGTGTTCTTTCAAATAAAGTCAAATGCAAAAGACACACACATGCACATGCACGCACGCACGCACGCACGCACGCACACCCACACCTGCAGACTCACGGTTTCCATTGGGACGCAACGCGTGATGGATGGGCAAATATTGAGTTGTGACAGAGTAAACAATGTACCCTGGCAACCAGATGGCCGGACTGACACGCACACACACACACACACACACACACACACGCACGCACACATTGACAATGTCTGTCAAAGCTCAATGGCTGAATACAAGAGAGGGAGAGAGAGAGAATGAGAGAGAGAGGGAGAAGGTAAACAATAACGTCTCAAGTGTCTGTGTGTTGATTGGACAGCGAGCTAACAGTCACACACGAAGACACGCTATCATTTATCATCACACACGCACACACACACACACACACACACCGGCACACACACACGCACACATCTCTCTCCTTCTATTAGTTCCCCCCCCCCCCCATGTAACTGTCTACTGTTACCACCCCTCCCCCCATCATCGCACACTATCCATCATCCCATCTCTCTCCCAGTCATCGCTCTGCTCTTCCTCGTCCGTTTAGCCCCTATTACCCCCCTCCCCTCCCCCCTTTGCCCCCCCCACCCACACACACACACACACACACACACACACACACACTAATAATCTTCATTAGCGCTCGTCAGCTGCACGCACGTTGCCTTGTTGAGCGTGTGTGCGTGTGTGTGTGTGCGCGCGTGACGCGCTCCTCTGTGGTGCGCGGAGGGAGCAGCTAATAGACTGATGATTACAGAGGACCTTGCGCACCACCACTTAGCCTTGCCCTCCTCTCCTCCTGGAGAGCCTCCTCTGTCTCCCAATCCCCCCCCGACAAACTGTCTTTTACTCGTATCTTCGTCATCGCTCTCCTCCTCCTCCTCCTCCTCCTGCTCGTAGCCGTGGTAACTGCTAAGTGGGTTCTCCTTCAAATTACAGCCCTGGCTAACTTCCCGCTGCCATAGGCTACGCGGAGGCTAAACGGGCATATTTACGGACGCCCATTAAGTCTTGGGTCCTTTTCGCTCAACTTTCCCACTACAGTGTGACTGACAGGCCGGGCATAGGAACACTGAACGCGAGCAAGGCCGTGTAAACCGGCAGCTGTTTCTGTTCTTATACAGCCTGGCACGACACACAGGTGTTAAGAGTTGGGCTGATCAGGCTGGCTGGTGGTTGGTCAGTTGATCTCAGGTTGACAAGAGGGCGGAGCATAGAGGTGCAACAAGACTTTGTCTTTGCAGAGATGTCAATCACCCAGGGTCTGTGCACGCCTACACCTTGGTATGGTCAGTCACCCTTCGAGCTCAAATCCAATCAGTATCGCTCCGCGGTCCGCATTCATGATATTCATTGGATATTAGCATTGTCATTCATGTCTGTATCTGTTATTCCAGTGCTTGTACTAATTTCAGTTGTTACCGTACATTTATTTTAAGTAGCGACCATATAGCCTACTACTTAATCTAACAGGTATAATACCGGAAAGCAGACAGAATTATTTGATAAGTTTCTCAACAAATTCGTCAGTATACGATTAACGTCTGACTTTGTCATTTGGTTATTGTTGGTCGTTGTGCATGTCAATCAAAATGCCTCTCATTTCAAGTAGGCGGATTCCGTGAAACAACATAACTCCTATTTTCATTTATTAAATAATGAATGAATTCATTCATTCATTTTATTTTATTTAACATAACAATACATAGCGTAAATGAAACATTTTTTCTACACAATAAATAACCATTTGTAAAAGTATCCTCAAATACAATACTCTGCTGCTTATATTGTCTATTACTTGTCTCAGGGTCAACTGTCTGTTAAGACCACTGTGGTGACCTGCACACACACACACACACACACACACACAGATAAATGTTGCCCTGTCAACAGCCATCAAACCAATGCTAGGCTTCCCTCAATGCATGTCACAGAGGTGTGTGTGTGTGTGTGTGTGTGTGTGTGTGTGCACGTGTATGTGTGTGTGCGTGCATGCGTGGGTGCGTGCGCACGTGTGTCACTAACTGCCCTGTAGATTGTCTTCTGCCTGAGGTGATCAATACGGGCAGATGGATTTAAAAAAAATAAGCCATACTTTAATAACAGCTCTAACTCTATTTATCGCTTGTCGTTGTTTTGTTTGTGTGTCATATGTCCGTCTGCGTCAAAATGTCAAAATGTGTATTTGTGTATTGTAGAATATTGCATCAATGCCGTTTGTTTTGCTGATATTCGATATAAAGGCGCCATGTGACACAATGTCCCCACAAATGTTGTATCTACATTATTACAACTACAAATGGAAAGCTAGCAAAAACAGCTAAATTATTTATATAAAAAAAGAGCTTTAAGTCATTATCTGCCTCAAAAGTACATCTTTTTTAAATGTATATTATTTATAAGCAGAATACTTCAAAGTCCATCAAAGATGCACAATGCTAGAAACACTTACTCGGACGCACATGCATAATTCCCATATGCTGCTGCTTCGCGGCGTGTAATGGGGGTCTAACCTGTATAATAGGTGTCACATTAGCAAGACAACAAATCAAACCCTCCCGTCGTTCCCAAGCGCTCTCATCCCCTCCCAGCTGGGCGACCGCTCTATAGCTGCCAGCAGCTTTTAATTAATATGGTAAATAAGATGCTGTTTTCAGCTGCCAGTGCTTTTAATTGGAGGAAGGCTTGAATGGCATGCAAGCAGAGAAGCAGACAGGGGGAGGGGGAGGAGGATGGGGAGGGGGGGGGGTTATTTATTAGTGTTTGTGAAGGGGTGTGGGGGAGGGGGGGGCTGTTTGTGTTTCCCTGTCTTCTTGTTAAACTCAAATCAGCGGTTATTTAATTGTGCTTGCCACGCACACACAAACACACGGGAAATGACAAATAACCAAAGACCACGTGTTATGTGAACATTTCTGAAGCTCCAGAGGAAGTATATAGTTCATATTAAAGCTGTCATGAATGCTACAGCACATGTGCTGTACATTTAAATCAAGAAACACATAAACCTCAGCAAGAAATGTCCTTCTTGAACTGAAGTTATATTTCTAAACACATTCATGTTTGCAGCACCGAAGAGACATCGGGCGGCTATTTGACAGCTTTGCCTTGAGCAGTTATCACCAGCCCACATCTCTCACACACGCACACACACACACACGCACACACACACACACACACACGCACACACACACACGGCTAATCCTGCTCCATAAACCACAGCAAAGAGCCTCGCGGGGACAAACCACTGTCGTCTATAGAGCCAAAACTAATCCACTCTCATCTGCATCTTATGTATGACAAGACAACCTCAACAACACTGTAGCGCATGTACGTGTGTGTGTGTGAACAATGAAGAGATAATCTCAGCTTGCTGGACAGTCAACAGTCTCTCTCTCTCTCTCTCTCTCTCTCTCTCTCTCTCTCTCTCTCTCTCTCTCTGTCTCCTTGTTCTACCCTGTCTGATGAATTGGAGCACAGCTCTACAGGAACAAATTCCTCTTCCTGGCATCTCTGAAAGGGAGAGGAGAAGAGAAGACGGAGGAGAGGAGAGGAAATAAAAGGAGGTGATGAGGAGGAAACGAGCAGGAGCAAGAAACGGAAAGAAAACTACAGGGAGATCATAAGAGAGGAGGTGCGCATACTGTAGGAAAGTACAGACGAGAAAACGCGCACGCACACACGCACACATGCGCGCGTGTGCACACGTGTGCCATGGCTGGCGTTTAAAGGCATAATGATAGGGCAGAGAGTGATAAGAGACTCTAACTGAGAAGAGACTGGCTGCTCTCTTCTCCCGGCTAACAGCCATAATTATCCCAACTCTCACTCTACCTACTATTGAGCTCTCTCTCTCCCTCTCTACCTCCCTGCTCTCTCTCTCTCTCTCCCTCACTCATTGGGGAAGCAAGGAGAACGTACCTCTCGACACAAGAGCTGTTCACACCTGCTATTGTAGAGAGTACAAGGACTTTGACAAATATGTGACGGGCGCAACACAAATATTGGTCCACCTCAGGTGTAGCAAGTGAGTGTGTGTGTGTGTGTGTGTGCGTGTGTTCGTGGACACTTGGGTGCGTGCGCACGTTGGTTCACAGCAGTTGTCCTTCACACCTGGACTGGAGCTATAGAAAGGCTTGTCAAACGCACATGAACATATCCGCACAGCGTAACGTGTTTTTTAAAGCACGTTGACCGTTTTCAATAGGAGCAGATTTCTGATGATATCCAGTGTGGCATGTAAAGATAAGAGGCTCGGGATAGCGCACTGACGTCTAATGGCGCTGTCACAACAAACTAGCATGTCAGGCCTTGATGATACGGCTCGGAAAAGTTACGGGAAGAAAATGATGAACGCAAAATCCATTTACTTTTATGACACGAGCAGAAATGTGTTTGAAATACTTTTGATTAAAACAGTACACTTTACGCATGTTTGTTAAGTGCTTTAACTGCTTTAACTAAATCCTAACAGTACTGTATGTTGTATGTATGTTGTACTGTATGACCTTTAACATCTGGTAAAAACCGATTTAGGTAGAATTTCAAAAAGTCTATGTCAGGCAGGGGCTGTCTGTTTTTAATGAGAAAGTTAAACAGGTAATTTAGGAAAGGTAAAGACGTCAAAATGAATACAAATTTAATTAACTGTGATTCAGACAAAACAAACCAAAAAAAAAATGCTAATGTTAAATTCAAATGTCAGACTTGGAAGAGTTTAAGCTAATCAGGGAATGTGTCATTATAAAGCCAAGGTTAATAGCTACTGACAAAATCACCTTTAGCTAGTATAGTCTTTATTAGCTCCATCTTGGGCCCCCCCCCCACACACACACACACACACACAGGACCAATGGGTGAGACTCAGTCGCTGTTCTTCTCCTGTTGTAACTCTGTGGAACTCACAGATAGTGCCATTCAGAGGAGGGAAGGATTAACGAGTCACACCATGACCAAGGAGCCCAGACAATACAGGTCTTTTGTTCACCCATCACCTGTTTCAGATTTATGATGTCCAATTACAAACGTGGATGCTAACAGAATTCCCCATTAACCTATCAAATGCTTTAGTGCTTGTTCCTTCAAAGGGTTATCTGGCCTTTTTCAGCAGGGGTGTAACCAATTTATGCCCCCCCCTCCCACCTGCCAAGAGAAACGAACAAAGAAGTCTTTGGTTCTGCTTTTTGTTTTGCCGTTTGGCACCCCAAGACAGGTAATTAAGGAGGAAGGAATTTGTGGTTTATTTGCAAGATAATTATCTAAATTAAACTGCCTTTCTTGCAGCGGGACTCTGTCTATTGGCTGGTATGTGCTCAATCTTGCTCTCCATCATTCGATGGGGGTGACCGGCGCATCACACCGCCACAGAACAAAACCGCTGATGACACGTTCTTAATTATTCCCCTTTTGTTTCCGCCCTTGGTGTCTTTGTTTGAGGATTTTTTTCCCGATTTCTCTCAAGGCGGATAAGGAGTAAATTAAGGTTGGAGCAAAATAAAGTGAGAGATATTGAAATCGGGAGAGGCACAGATCAATAAGATGGAGCTCTGGCCTGAGTTCGCTGATCCTCTCTCAGTTCTGAAATCCTGAAGTTGGTCCATATAGCAATAGGCCTATTCAAAGCCACCCAAGCCTATACTACAAGAAGAAATCATATCCAAAAAGTCCAATCTGTTAAATTAAGGATATAGCCATGCTTCGTAAAGAATGGGAGAAAATATATTTAAAAAATTAACAATCTATATAAAAGAACTCCTTAATAAGTTAAATCTTAAAAGAGACACATTTGTCATGTCAGGATATTAGGGTTTTAGGAATTATATTGTTGCTTTGTTTACAGTATTGTAGACTATAGGTTGATAACAGTTCAAAATCATCGATAATAACAATGACTCCTATGTTATGTATCAGAATGGTCTGAACTATAACACAACAGACAGTCCTCCAGGCTGTATGAAGGCGGGATGATCTGTCTCCATCACATGTGTTGGCACGTTGCCATCAGACCTTGACAGCAAAATAACACTCTTCAGGGAAAATAATACACTCGTTTGCCTTCGGCGCTCGCACACACACACACACACACACGTACACACGTAAGTGTGTGTGTGTGTGTGTGTGTGTGTGTCTAAAAGCTCTCCTTGCTACTGTCAACCTGAGTACAAAGGATCACTTTATATGATTAATATGCATCTCTGAAAAACATATTGAACAGAAAGCTTTGCCCCGAATGCTGCGCCATGCCAATTAATGGATTAAGAAATGATTTTGAGGTGAGCCTTGTTGTGAGACAGCCATGATATTTGGCTGGTGAAGCAGCTTCGCAGGGAAATAAAAACCTATACATTAGGCCTCCTGCCCCTCTGCCCACAATCCAAATAATGTTCCTGTCTGTACAGCAGTCTGCAGAAATGGACCAATGAAAGTGTTTTTGAAGTAGTTTTAACATTAAATGTACTGTATTCTATAAATACAGTGACCTAGGCTTACTACCAGTGTGTTGTAAATACAACTATGGCATAAAGTACATAAAATATTTGAGATAAAAAATAAAAAATACAATGCAAAGCCTAATTATAATAGCCTAATGAAATAATCTAAATCTAAAATGAATATTCACCTGAATATGAGTGAGAGGAAGTCTCGTGAATAATGCATTCTAACACAAAACCAGCGTTTATGGTAAACCATGTTGCACTATATTATATGTGTCCTCTTCTATGTGAATATTGCCAGTGCCCTCTCAGAGCAATTTCAACTGTCAGAGGTCAACTGGCCATTTTGACATCTTTGCCCATGACTGAACCAGTAGAGAGATAACCCTCCAGCTAAACCCTACTGCAAGGGTTTCCTCATGTGCCAAATATACTGTATATGTGTAATATTGTAGGTAAAATCATATTCACTTATGAGACAGTGGGTAGTTTTAAGTAGACTCTCCATTATAGCCCCTGGAGCTCAAGTCTCAATTTCCACTCGACAACATAGAAAACAGCACTCCATTCTCCCCTGCTAATGCAAACAACATAGCTCCTTTAAAATCAATGTAATTGGCTCTGACCATCTAGTCTGACTGGATAGCTTGCACACTTAATGCGCACGGCTCTCTGATGAGGAGAAAACGACTTAATGTCTCTATACAGGGGGGATTAATGGGCAGAATATGAAAAATATATTTGGGAAATTATGTCAAATCCAACCTGTGTGAGACATACAGCAACCGTAAAGCTACGCAAGTGTGATTATTTCTGGCCTGATGAGGATTCATTAAATTCTCATATATCTTTGTGGAATTTATTGGGAAATGCTTAAAAATATGTATATATATATATAAAAATAAATAAGTTCATTATCAAACGTCTTTATTAAATAACAAAATAAGAGATTACAATGCAATAAAATGTGTATGGCCATACAGGTGTATACTGTACAGCAGCCTACAACACAGAACAATATTAAGCAATCTTAAAGGTAACACTGTGAGAACTACAAGGCATATTATATTCGAGACAGAACATACAATAGAAGCTGCATTAGTCAAAGGGATTCAGTGAAACGTCCCACATACTGTGTTTTTGTAACATTGTAAAAAACAATCTGACACGGCCTCAGTTTTTATAGTTAAAGAAAATGTGTAAATGCAGACTCAACCGGCGGAACGTGGGCAACTATTTGAGGCAACGTCACCAAACGTCCATCCAACAACCTTTGCTGACCTTTCCAAAACACAGTGCCCTGTTCTTTAGTCTGTGCCCTTATTTTGTCCTACTTTAACTGTCTAGGCCAGTTAACCTTAACCCCTCCAGTGAGGTAAAAAACACGAACAATACTGCTGCACCTCAAAATGGCAGCTAATGGTGGCAGAGTTACGTTCATGCTAAGAGGTCTTGACTTGGAACTCACATAATGGCAGTCTTTATTCCACTTATGCTGGTTTCAGCATTATAGCAAGATGACTATAAACGGAGGCTGGGGAAATAGCATGATGCAAGTGCCGTGCTCATCCCGGTGAAGTAATGTTCCCTCTATATGCTTCTCATAAGTGCCAGAGCCTGTGAAGGCTAAATGTATCTAGTAGGCCCGCATAACGCTGAATGTTCCCATAGTATTTCTGTACTTAAACAGGACAACTCATACTACTGTATATGGTGGCCTGTCTGTCTTAATGTGAACATTCTATGGATGCTTAAACTTTTCACTTAACTTGAAATAACTGGACTGTGATTCAGAAATGGTGTGCAGCACTGTTATTACTAGAACATAATGCAGTTGTCCAGAAATTACTTTAATAACCTATAATCAACTCATGTTCAGTCAGCAGTAGCCTACAGGCTATGTAAATCAGGGAGCATTCATGTGTATTTGCTTAATTTACTTTCTCAGTATGTTCAGTGCTAGATGAAAACTACCTTAATATTTTGTACAATATGAAAACATGCATTAGGTACTGTAGAAAGGATGAGTGACGAGGCCACAGTTGCATTACACTATATGTAAACATATGTAAACGTCCAGCGCCCTCTAGCGAGGAATATGAGGATCAAAAGAGGACACTTGTCCAATTGACTTTGGTGAGGCTAATTCAAAACAAGTTAGACAAAAAACGGAATAGTATAGATGAGATATTTAGAATTCAAAGCAATCTTTAACAATCGATTGACTCAATAACTGATTGTTTTGAAAATATACCAACAGAGCAAGCAATCTAGCCAATTGCAATTTCCTTTTCAACCAATAGGCCTATGCTGCTTATTTTAAAATGTCTTTTTCCAATAGATATTCTAGCGGCAAATGGTGGATTGTAATGGAATGATGACAAATGTCTACACAAGTTATATATAGTGTCTATAGCCTAACAAATAATATCGCTTCACAACCAAGACAACACAAGTGATGTGGGTGTTTGTTATTCTTTGCTTCCATCTAGTGGTAAAATAAAAAATGCATCACGTCCATGAAAATACCTCAGCCGAATATAGGACATCACATTCTAACCTTGCGTTCACAACCAGCATATTAAATATTTAATTTTGAAGGCAAACCTATTTCTATTGCCAAACAATTGTCACAATCTAATGTAAAACCCCGTTTAGGAATATTCCCCTCTTCCTATCTTGGAGTTTGTAAGCCTAGCACAGGGGTCTGCAACCTTTATATCAACAGAGTCATTTGTGCCCAAAACATTTTTATATTTATCTTGCCTGGAGTCGCAGAGAATATTATATAAGTTAGCCTATCAACATTAGACTTAAATGAGAATTAATTCCTGTTTTCCCAGGGCTTAGGAGTGTTTTTAAACTGCGGGGACAGTGAAATGTCAGGGGGGTGCGGGGGCCTGCTCCCCTGCAAAGATATTTTTAAAATAAAGCACTTACATGCCCGTTTCTGGTGACTTGAAACATACCTAACTACTGGGCACTCACAATGTTGAATGGACCAGATCCATTCGGACACTGGTGAAATCAGAGGACACAGGCTGTCAATTTAAAATATCATTTGAGATTATAATTTTTGTGGGGGCAAAACCTAGATTAAGTTCTATATGATGTTTGCCACCGGAAGCCACTGTAGAGGGGCTCAGGAGCCACATGCGGCATGCACATGTTTCGTAACACCAACTGTCGTGCAATTCTACCTTCTGCACATGGCACACACTGTACAGGATACATGCCATCTAAAGGACAGGAAGTCTAATAGTAATTTGACATCAAGTGAAGAAAACATTTGTCTGTAGACCTATTAATAAGTCTATGCCGTAGACCCAAAGTCAACGGAAATGCACACGTCACCTGTTCTATGAATGGATTCAGGTCAAACAGAGCAGCTCTCTTATTGGTTACAATTGAGCTCACAGATCCAATTATGTACATAAACCTAATGACGAGATTATGCTGGATGTGGAATCTTACTAAATGTCCATACAGCCACAGTAGTGTATGTAAATAAAAATAAAAGATATTTGCCTACCTTATTTCAATGGTCTTGTTTGCTTTGTAACTGTTGTAACTAGTCATTTCAGCATGTGCCAGACACACATGTGCTGGTATATCAATTAGGTTATCTTAAGAAGCCAGTCAGGCTTTCACATCGTGTTCTGTTAACTAATGATTCACACAATTGCTGTTAATGTAGGTAAACCAACCACAACGGCACAGTGAATCAGTGGGGGAAAAAGAAAATGTATAAAATAAAAATAAAAATCAGTGAGCTGGTGTTTATATCCAATTCCATCTGCTTGCAGTCTATTTAACAGTTCCCACATTGTACTATGAGTTGTTTACGTCTTATATAATTGTCAGGAGACTGGTTTCCTAGCTGCAAACAAATGCTGTCAAAGACGCAAACAGTATTAGCTCCAGCAGGTCAAACTCCATTCCACGAAGGGTTAATTGTCCTGTCAATATCCAGCAGGCTGGTACATACATGACATCCCGTGATTCCATAGAAGATACAGTACATTCCTCGGTTGCAGCCAGGGCTGGGAATAATTCCACAGTATTCCGCAAATCCCAAATACAGTATTCCCAAGGGTCCTTTCTCCGAAGTAAAAATAAGTTTTGTGTGAGTGTGTGCACAGATGAGTCAGTGAAACTGTCATCCCCTTGTTGACATAGGTAATCCACCGTTAACACCTGTTGGTCGTCAGAGACACGCACGCGGTAGAGATGACAATATTGTTTTTGCCCTGGCGGTCGATTAGATGAGCTTCAAGAAAGAATGAAAGAATCTGAATGAGGGCAAATAGTGAGAGGCATCACAGGCTAGGAAGGAGGAGAGAAACAGAAAGAAGTGAAGAGTTATGGAGGAAAAGCTAGCAGCTGTGTGGATAAGTGAATCCTCTCTCTCTCTCTTTCTCAGCTGTGGCGTTTGCCCTGGGTTGCATGTGTGTGTGTGTATTAGGATGGGGGAGAGAGAAAGAGAGAGAGAGAGAGAGAGAGAGAGAGAGAGAGAAAGACAGACCCTTTTCAGAGCAGCAGGAATACATTATAACCCAAACAAAGCGGGTCGGCTTATTGTTTATGAATTACCTGCCTTTCCAAAGCCAACAAAGGCCCTTATTTTCATAGAAAACTCCCTTTTTCATTTTGGCTCCATTTTGATTACCAGAGCTGAGGGAACAAAACAGGGCCCTCACTCTAAACGCACCGGAGGGATTCATTCTTCTCTTCGTTGGTTCGTTCAGCGCAGCCCCCCCTGCCGCCCCCCATTTTATCGCTTTTCTTTTCAAGAGCTCGACGTCGAAACAGGCTTTTAGTTTTAAACCCACCGACAAAATTATTGCTCGGCTGTGATGAACAATAAACTGAGGGGCCACGGAGGGGCCGGCAGAGAGAGGAGAGTGGTGTAGACCCTGGCATTTCCTCCGTCTCTTTTGTCATCTCTCTCTCTTCTGCAGGCGCTCGCACTGTTCCTGATGGAGAGGAAAATTGCAGAGGCTGGAAGTGAATGGCGACGCTTTGGTCAGGAGTTAGAAAGAATGGCAGAGAGAAAAAGGCGGGAAACACTCAACGCAACAATGCGAGGCCAATCCATCGTCCAACGATCACTCTCTTAAAAACAGTGCGTCTCTGCGCCTGTGTGTGTGTGTGTGTGTGTTGATTGTAGGTTCACAACTAATGTTTTTTTTCGGAATATCTTTCACCCACAATGGGACTGTCACAGGGTAGAGCTTGCACCCAAAGCCCTTGGTTGTAAGCAGAAAACTGGTAAACTTGCCTATAGCAGGAGAGCCATGTTTCAGGGGTAATTCTTTTATCTCTTTTAATCTTTGTTTTAATAAAGCCACACTGCTATACCTGTTTAGTAGGTCAGCACAGTTAATCTCCATTCCATGTTTGTGTGCTATTTAACGAAGACATATTTAGGCCTATACACACACGAGTGCTTCAGATAGATGCTGATAAAGGTAAGGCCTAAGGCCTAAACCTTCATTGGACGGAACACAACAAAGGTGTTCTTTTTCAAGACGAAAACAACCGATGAATCGTTAAAGAAATCACTTTTTGGGTCATTTCATTAGCTGATTGGTTCAATGCAGAAACCCAAAGTCTCCCCTGCTCTTAAGGCGATACAGTATGCAGTGTACCGGCGGTATCGTGTTTGACCTGCATCCTGGGCTGCTCTTTCATACTTTTACTCTGCTTGCCTTTTGTCTTTCCCGGACAAATATTTTTCTCCAGACAAAAGGCTGAACCAATCAATTATTCACGTTGCAGAGCCCCGCTGCCGCTTTGAAAAGCAGTGACATTTGAGCTTTCCAGACAAGACCTGCAAAATAATATGGCTTTCGTTTGTGACTCCATGTTTGAGCCGTCACGT